>JAGFBZ010000351.1:132500-226018 GCA_018398805.1 Hirundichthys speculiger | reverse complement strand
TCTGAACCGTAGTAAACAAACCGCTCTTTCATCTAACCTCGTTTTCATTCTGCCGTCCCACGACACACACACTACATTACCCATAAGGCCACTTTCTTAAAGGGGCCAGGCTGGCTCACAGCATTTCTTTGCTGCAAGAGAACGTACACAACATCCTGTGATGTTTCCGCAACTTTATTCTCGATTTAAAAAAAAAAAAATTATATTTTTCTGAAAAAAATCTGCGAATCGCTAAAATCGCGGAACTTAAAGCACGAATTGGCGAGGGATCAGAGTAAAAGGAGGGCTAGGACAGAAGTGACTCAGACTGTAACTGTCTCTTGTCTTCCTTTTCAAAAGTGTTTTAGATTGGATGAACCTGACATAATGAGTAACTATTGGACATCAAATCACAATTTTCCATCATAAAAAAAAAAATCCCAATTTTGACAAAATCGGACAAGAAATACGTTTTTGTCATAAAAATGGCAGCTTTTGTAGGATTCTAGAGTTTTTGTTATAAAAATCCCAATTTAAAAAAAAAATAAAAAATTCAGGACTCATAAAATTGCAGCTTTTTGACATAAAACTGCTACTTTTAATGGTGAAATAGCTGCTCAACTGTCGTTCTCTCGTCTTCCTGTGCACACTCCTGTTCACGCTTGTTTCTGTGAATAAGTGTGGCTTTGATGGGCAGAGCCTCGGATGGATGGATGGATGGATGGATGGACGGATGGACGGATGGGCTTTATGTTTGACAGAAGAATGATCTTTCTCTCCCTGATCTGCTCAGACTCGATGTCCTCCGTAAATATTTGTCCTGTCTGTTCTGAATCTTTCCACCCTTTCAGAGCTGTTTAGACGTGTCTGAAACCTGCAGCATTTTCACATGAAAGGAAGATAAATAAGCCGAAAGACGAGTGAAGAAGCTCCCTGTCCTGAATTTACCTCCTCCCCTCAGGCTTTATCTCCCCCCCCTCCCTCAGTCAGTCTGCGCCTTTAAATTTATGAGCTCCGTCTTTTCTGAAAAATAAATAACCGTCGGTCTGCAAAGCCAGAAGGTGCTTTAATACGGCTGCCAGATGGTCTGAAGGTCCAGGGGAAGAATAATCTGTCGGCCTTCAAATGTAAGCGTCCTGGCTTCTGTTAAAATATAAATAATAAAAAGAAAAACACAAATTTTCTTTTTGTAGCTTTGCTAAACTTCTTTCAAACAAAGTCCGTCTCTGAGATTCCTGCCATCAAATGAAATGTTTTATCCAAATTAGGAGATCTCAGCAACTACTGGCTGCATCTGAATAAATCTGGTATCTAAGAAAAGGTACACATATGTAAAATGAATTGAAGGTTTTTTTTTTTTTACCAAGTGCCATGTTCAGCAGTAATGGCCGCTCCTGCAGGTGTGGAGTTCACATCAGGGTGAACCCATGTTGTTGGAACATTGGTGGATCATTGCAGAAATATAACTGGAACATTGGTGTAACTTTGCAGGAACCTTGTTGAAAAAATGCAGGAAAGTTGCTAAAATATTGCTGGAACTCTGCTGGACCTTTGCAGGGACGTTGAAGGAAGATTGCTGGAAACTTGGTGGAACATTGCAGTAATACTGCTAGAACACTGCAGGAAGATTGCGCGAAACATTTCAAAACTTTCAACGAACTTTGTCAGAACATCTTACATCACAGGAACATTACAGGAACATTACATTACAGGAACATCACAGGAAACATTACAGGATCATTACAGGAACATTTACAGGAACATACAGGAACATACAGGAATATTACAGGAATATTACAGGAACATTACAGGAACATTACAGGAACATCACAGGAACATTACAGGATCATTACAGGAACATTACAGGAACATCACAGGAACATTACAGGAATATTACAGGAACATTACAGGGACATCACAGGAACATTACAGGATCATTACAGGAACATAACAGGGACATTACAGGAACATCAAAGGAACATCACAGGAACATCACAGGAACATTACAGGAACATCACAGGAACATTACAGGGACATCACAGGAACATTACAGGAATATTACAGGAACATCACAGGAACATTACAGGAACATCACAGGAACATCAAAGGAACATCACAGGAACATCACAGGAACATTACAGGAACACAGGAATCAAGGAACATTACAGGAACATCACAGGAACATTACAGGAATATTACAGGAACATCACAGGAACATTACAGGAACATCACAGCAAACAGGAACATTACAGGAACATCACAGGAACATTACAGGAACATCACAGGAACATTACAGGAACATCACAGGAACATAACAGTAACATTACAGGGACATAACAGGGACATTACAGGAACATCACAGGAACATTACAGGGACATCACAGGAACATTACAGGAACATCACAAGAACATAACAGTAACATTACAGGAACATAACAGGGACATTACAGGAACATCACAGGAACATTACAGGAACATCACAGGAACATTACAGGGACATCACAGGAACATTACAGGAACATTAGAGGAACATCACAGGAACATTACAGGGGAATCACAGGAACATTTACAGGAACATAGAGGGAACATCACAGGAACATTACAGGAACATCACAGGAACATCACAGAAACATCACAGGAACATTACAGGAACATCACAGGAACATTACAGGAACATCACAGGAACATTACAGGAACATCACAGGAACATTACAGGAAACATCACAGGAACATTACAGGAACATCACAGGAACATTACAGGGACATCACAGGAACATCACAGGAACATCACAGGAACATTACAGGAACATCACAGGAACATTACTGGATCATTACAGGATCATAAGAGGAACATCACAGGAACATTACAGGAACATTACAGGAACATCACAGGAACATCACAGGACCATCACAGGAACATTACAGGAACACCACAGGACCATCACAGGAACATCACAGGAACATTACAGGGACATCACAGGAACATCGCAGGAACATTACAGGAACATCACAGGAACATTACTGGATCATTACAGGATCATAAGAGGAACATTACAGGAACATTACAGGGACATCACAGGAACATTACAGGAACATTAGAGGAACATCACAGGAACATTACAGGAACATCACAGAAACATCACAGAAACATCACAGGAACATTACAGGAACATCACAGGAACATTACAGGAACACCACAGGACCATCACAGGAACATCACAGGAACATTACAGGGACATCACAGGAACATCGCAGGAACATTACAGGAACATCACAGGAACATTACTGGATCATTACAGGATCATAAGAGGAACATTACAGGAACATTACAGGGACATCACAGGAACATTACAGGAACATTAGAGGAACATCACAGGAACATTACAGGGACATCACAGGAACATTACAGGAACATTAGAGGAACATCACAGGAACATTACAGGAACATCACAGAAACATCACAAGGAAACATACAGGACCACAGGACAGGAACATCACAGGAACATACAGGAACATACAGGAACATCACAGGAACATTACAGGAACATTACAGGAATTTCACAGGAACATTACTGGATCATTACAGGAACATCACATGAACATTACAGGAACATTACAGGAACATTACTGGATCATTACAGGAACATAAGAGGAACATCACAGGACCATCACAGGAACATTACAGGAACACCACAGGACCATCACGGGAACATCACAGGAACATCACAGGAACATTACAGGAACATCACAGGAACATTACTGGATCATTACAGGAACATCACAGGAACATTACAGGAACATCACAGGAACATTACAGGAACATCACAGGAACATCACAGGAACATTACAGGAATATCACAGGAACATTACTGGATCATTACAGGAACATAAGAGGAACATCACAGGACCATCACAGGAACATTACAGGAACACCACAGGACCATCATAGGAACATCACAGGAACATCACAGGAACATCACAGGAACATTACAGGAACATCACAGGAACATTAAAGGAACATTACAGGAACATCACAGGAACATTACAGGAACATTACAGGAACATTACAGGAACATCACAGGAACATTACAGGAACCCTGGACCCTGGACCAGATCTGGATGGTCCCGGATTGGTCCTGGACCAGATCTGGTTGGTCCTGGACCAGATCTGAAATAGTGCAGTTTCAGGTCTAAATGTGTTAAAATAAACTGAAATACAGTCACATTATTGTTTATTATTAGTCTCTCTGAAGTTTTAATCTTTGAGTGATTCTTCCTCCTCTTCTTCCTCCTCTACCTCTTCCTGTTCCTGTTCCTCTTCTTCCTCTTCCTCCTCCTCCTCCTTAACATGTACAGACGTGTGTGGCGTGTTATTGGCATGATTAAAGTCCCGCCCCAGAGAGACGGGTCTCCGTCAGCATGACTCCCAGCTCTATTTCCAGACGTGACCCGGGGCCCGAGGGTCTGTGGTCGGTGGCGCTGTGAGTCACCCGACCTGAGCGGAGGTGGTTTCACCGAGTCAAGACGTCGGGGGGGGGGGGGGGGGGGGGGGGGGGGGGGGGGGAGTCAATGTGTCACTGCTGGTTAGATAACGAGGACGAACACAGAGACGTCTGGAGCCTCTAATGAGGAGGAGACCTTCAGCAGGAGTTTACACCAGCAAACTGGTTCATACTGGGATTAGGTATATGGTCTGTGCTCGACGGACTGGGTTTATACTGGTTTATTACTGAAACTGGGGGTTTTATACTGGTTTTACTTATGAACTGGGTTTATACTGGTTTATACTCTGAACAGACTGGGTTTATACTGGTTTATTCTCTGCTGGGTTTTTTTTCTGGTTTATACTCTGAAACAGACTGGGTTGATACTGGTTTATACTCTAAACAGACTGGGTTATACTGGTTTAGACTCTGAACGGACTGGGTTTATACTGGTTTATACTGGTTTATACTCTACTGGTTTAGACTGAACGGACTGGGTTTATACTGGTTTATACTCTGAACGGACTGGGTTTATACTGGTTTATTTTCTGAACAAACTGGGTTTATACTGGTTTATACTCTGAACAGACTGGGTTTATACTGGTTTATACTCTGAACAGATTGGGTTTATACTGGTTTATACTCTGAACAGACTGGGTTTATACTGGTTTATACTCTGAACGGACTGGGTTTATACTGGTTTATACTCTCAACGGACTGGGTTTATACTGGTTTATACTCTGAACAGACTGGGTTTATACTGGTTTATACTCTGAACGGACTGGGTTTATACTGGTTTATACTCTAAACAGACTGGGTTTATACTGGTTTATACTCTGAACAGATTGGGTTTATACAGGTTTATACTCTGAACGGACTGGGTTTATACTGGTTTATACTCTGAACGGACTGGGTTTATATGGTTTATACTCTCAACTGGGTTTAAACTGGTTTATATTATACTGGTTTATCTGAAACGGACGGGTTTATAACTGGGTTATACTCTGAACGGACTGGGTTTTACTGGTTTATACTCTGAACAGACTGGGTTTATACTTTTATACTCTAAATAAACTGGGTTTATACGGTTTATACTTGAACAGACGGGTTTATGGTTTTTATTCTGAACGGACTGGGTTTATACTGGTTTATATCTGAACCGACTGGGTTTATACTGGTTTATACTCTGAACAGGCTGGCTTTTTTTCTGGTTTATACTCTGAACAGACTGGGTTTATACTGGTTTATACTCTAAACAGACTGGGTTTATACTGGTTTAGACTCTGAACGGACTGGGTTTATATACTGGTTTTACTTAAACAAACTGGGTTTATACTGGTTTATACTCTAAACAGACTGGGTTTATACTGGTTTAGACTCTGAACGGACTGGGTTTATACTGGTTTATACTCTGAACGGACTGGGTTTATACTGGTTTAACTGAACAACGGACTGGGTTATCTGAACTGGGTTTATATGAACAGACTGGGTTTATACTGGTTTATACTCTGAAAAGCTGGGGTTATACGGGTTATACTTGAACGGAGGGTTTCTATACTGGTTTATACTCTAAACAGACTGGGTTTATACTGGTTTATTACTCTGAACGGACTGGGTTATACGGTTTATACTCTGAACGGACTGGGTTTATACTGGGTTATACTCTCAACTGGGTTTATACTGGTTTATATGAACAGACTGGTTATACGGTTTTATACTCTGAACGGCTGGGGGTTTATACCTGAACAGACTGGGTTTATACTGGTTTATACTCTGAACGGACTGGTTTATGGTTATACTCTGAACGGACTGGTTATACTGGTTTATACTCTGGGTTATACTGGTTTACTCTGAAACTACTGAACTGGACTGGGTTTATACTGGTTTATACTCTGAAACACTGGGATACTGGTTATTTTAACTGGTTTATACTCTGACAGACTGGGTTTATACTGGTTATATATGAACAGACTGGGTTATACTGGTTATATCTGAACAGACTGGGTTTATACTGGTTTATACTCTGAACAGACTGGGTTTATACTGGTTTATTACTCTGAAACAGACTGGGTTTATACTGGTTTATACTCTGAACGGACTGGGTTTATACTGGTTTATACTCTGAACAAACTGGGTTTATACTGGTTTATACTCTAAACAGACTCTGAACAGAGCTTATACTGTTCTGTTTTTATTCTAGCTCTCCTGCTTTCATTCTATTTTTAATATAAAATAATAAAATGTTCGTGTATCCCATGTTAGTGCTTCCTCTTTCTTTTTTATCTTTGTAGCGTCGGGGTTTGATCGTCTCTCGGGGTCTGATATTGATTGAGGAGCAGCAGTTCAATTAAAGGCTGTTGAACTAATCAGTGGGGCTCCATCTCCTTATTTATTTATTTAATGAGTCTTTTGGGGGCCAGTAGTGGCTCCATTTAGAACAGTTTTACCAGTTGTTGCTTTTTTAATATATAACCAAATATCAGAAAAATTAGATTTAATTTTGGAAAGAGAGATAAAAGAGACCATTTCTTAGATTTTTATTCCTTGGCAGATTGATAAAAGTCAGTGTTCAGAAGAAATAAATTGTAGTCGGTTCACCGGTAGGATAACTAACCCACCAAGGTTCAATAATATAAAAGAGAGACATGTAGGTTCAATAATATGACAAGTTATCTGGATAAATTAGACAAAATGACAAGAAATCTCCGTCGGTTCAATACTTCCAGTAATCCACGTACCTGTGATAATACATTGATTTATCAGTGTGGGTTCAATCACACAGATAATCTACGTTGGTTTGATCATTTTACAACAAAACAACAATAGGACTGATAATATGACCATTAATCTGGGTGGGTTCAATACTGGGACAACTGGTCCATTATGGTTCAATAACCCGACCACTGATCCGCCGGGTTCATCAGGACGTGAAATAAACTGAAAGCTAATCTGAAGACGACGAATCAGCGTTGGTTTGATCATTTATTCAGCAACGTTACAACCTCGACTCATTCATGCTGGTTTGATTCCTTAATGATCAACGTGAGTTAAAATCATGACAACTAATTCACCAAAGATCGATAACGAAGCAAATAACTCAGAATAAACGATAACGAATCTACTCCAGGTGGGTTCAACAGCACGATCACTAAACCACCTTTGTTTAGCAATATGAAAAAAATATGGAAATATGGAAGAAATATGAAAGAAATATGACAGAAATATTAAAGTAATATGAAAGTAATATAGAAGAAATATGAAATAAATAAGTAATATGGAAGAAATAAGAAAGAAATATGAAGAAATATGAAAGAAATACAAAAGTAATATAAATGTAATATAGAAGAAATATGAAATAAATATGGAAGAAACAAGAAAGAAATATGAAGAAATATGGAAGAAATATGAAAGAAATACAAAAGTAATATGAAAGAAATACAAAAGTAATATGGAAGAAATATGAAAGAAATACAAAAGTAATATGGAAGAAATACAAAAGTAATAAGAAAGAAATACAAAAGTAATATGGAAGAAATACAAAAGTAATATGAAAGAAGAAATACAAAAGTAATATGAAAGAAATACAAAAGTAATATGGAAGAAATACAAAAGTAATATGAAAGAAATACAAAAGTAATATGGAAGAAATACAAAAGTAAATGAAGAATACAAAAGTAATATGAAAGAAATACAAAAGTAATATGGAAGAAATTCAAAAGTAATATGAAGAAATATGGAAGAAATACAAAAGTAATATGAAAGAAATACAAAAGTAATATGAAGAAATACAAAAGTAATGAAGAAATATGGAAGAAATACAAAAGTAATATGAAGAAATACAAAAGTAATATGGAAGAAATACAAAAGTAATATGAAAGAAATACAAAAGTAATATGAAGAAATATGGAAAGAAATACAAAAGTAATATGAAAGAAATACAAAAGTAATATGAAAGAAATACAAAAGTAATATGAAAAAATACAAATAATAAGAAATACAAAAGTAATATGAAAGAAATAAAAAAATATAATATGAAGAAAATACAAAAGTAATATGAAAGAAATACAAAAGTAATATGAAGAAATACAAAAGTAATATGAAAGAAATACAAAAGTAATATGAAAGAAATACAAAAGTAATATGGAAGAAATACAAAAGTAATATGAAAGAAATACAAAAGTAATATGAATGCACGTAAAATGGAAAGGAGGTGGTACTCCTGTAAATCTGTGGATTCCCATCGTGCTTGGAGAGATAGTTTAATAGTCTACAAAATAGCCCTACGCAGAGCTAGAACATCTTATTATTCTTCGTTAATAGAAGAGAATAAACATAACCCACGTTTCTGTTCAGCAATGTAGCCAGGCTGACAAAGAGTCACAACTCTGTTGGTCCATGCATTCCTGTACTCTCAGTAGTGAAGACTTTATGAGCTTTTTTAGCGGGAAAATAATTAAAATTAGAGATGAGATTGGCCAGGCCCAACTGTCGACGGCTGTGAACGTCCCTGCGCTTCGTTGATTTCTTCCGTTTTGATTTGACTCTGGACTGTTTTTCTCCTGTGGGCCTCTCTGAGTTGACCTCAACTATCAGTAAAGCTAAACCATCTACATGTCTGTTGGATCCCATCCCAACTCGATGTTCAAAGATGTTATGTCCTCTATTGGTATATCAATTTTGGATCAGATTAACCTATCTCTACAATAGGATATGTGCCAAGGTTTTTAAAAGTTGCAGTCATTAAACCTTTGCTCAAGAAACCATCCCTTGACCCGGAATCTTGGCAAACTATAGACCAATATCCAACCTTCCATTTATCTCTAAATCCTGGAAAAAAATAGTTGCTAGCCAGTTAGGAGAACACCTGCATAGAAATGATCTATTGAGGTTTTCAGTCAGGGTTTAGATCTCATCATAGGCACAGAAACTGCGCTGATTAGAGTCTCCAACGACCTCCTTATGGCCTCGGATAATGGATTATTAGTTTCTGTCCTTGTTCTGCTGGACCTCAGTGCTGCTTTTGATACTGTTGATCATGGCCTTTTGCTGCATAGATTAGAGCACACTGTTGGAATTAAAGGGACAGCATTAGACTGGTTTAGTCATACCTGTCTGACAGGTTCCAGTTCGTCCATGTTAATAACGTTTCTTCTGCACGGACTTAGGGTCTGCTATGGTGTCCCACAGGGTTCAGTTCTGGGACCAATCCTTTTTACTTTATACATGTTTGCCCTTGGGGGAAAAATTATCCAGAGCCATGGCATAAACTTTCATTGCTACGCTGATTAACGCAGCTGTACTTATCTATGAAACCAGAGGAAAACAAACCTTTGGCTAAACTTCAAGGGTGTCTTAATGACGTTAAGTCCTGGATGTCCTCTTAACTTTTTGCTTTTAAACTCGGAATAAAACAGAGGTTATTGTCTTTGGTCCAAAACACCTGAGGAACGGATTAGCTGGGTTTACGCTGGCTTCCAGCACAGCTGTGAAAAACCTTGGAGTCATTTTTGATCAGGATATGTCATTTAAGCAGCATATTAATCAGGTTTGCAAGACTGCCTTTTTTCATCTCCGAAATATTGCCAAAATTAGGAGCATCCTCTCCCAGGGTGATGCCGAAAAATTAATCCACGCTTTGTCAGTTCTAGACTGGATTATTGTAATGCGTTGTTAGCAGGATGTCCGAAAAAGCTCGCTGAATAGCCTTCAATTGATCCAGAACGCAGCAGCGAGGGTGCTGACAGGAATCCGTAAGCGAGATCACATCTCTCCCCGTGTTAGCCTCCCTCCATTGGCTTCCCGTGAAATTTAGAATTGAGTTTAAAATTCTGCTTCTCTGCATATAAAAGCCCTTAATGGCCTAGCTCCATGCTATTTACAAGACTTGATAGCATGTTATGCTCCTAATAGAGCTCTCCGCTCTCAGAGTGCAGGGTTACTCGTCGTTCCTAGAAATATCTAAAAGTAGATTTGGAGGACGGGCCTTCTGCTACCAGGCACCTTTTTTATGGAACCAGCTACCATTTTGGGTTTTAAGGAGGCTGACACACCTCCACTTTTAAAACTAAATTGAAAAACATTTTGTTTAGTAAAGCCTACAATTAGTCTAATCTATAGTGTGTAGGGGCTAATAGTTATAAACTATAGTTGTAGTAGCTCAGACTAGAGTAGCTCGTCTTAATCACAGCTTCGTCATAGCTATGCTGCTATAGGCCTACGCTACAGGGGGACACCAGCATGATCTGCTGAGTGGTGTCTCCACTGCTTTTCTCCTTTGTCTTCCCTTTCCTCCTCCCTTCCTCCTCCTCCAGCTCATAATTATTTGGGAGCACCTTGTTACTGAAACTGTGCCCATATTCTTTGCTTTCCTCTGGTTTGTTGTGCTGGTTTCTGCCTCCTTTTTCTTTCTGTGTATTTGCAGGCCAGAGTTTCCTGGGTTTCATGCTGACTTGCAGTTCCCTCCTCTGTCCATCCCGGGGTTCTCCTCCACTTGTGTTTGGGTGCCGACTGACGTGGTGATCGGCGACCTGGTCCTCTGGCCATCTCATCCCAGTGCTGCTGCCTCCATCTGGTTATGTTTATATGGGCCATTTGTATTTAGTCATTTGGTGTGCTCTCCCTCTTTGTCCTCCATCTTCTCTCCGTCCTCCATCCTCTCTCTGTCCTGTCTCCCCTCTTTTCTTTCTCTACCCGGCTGGCCTTCGGCAGGAGGGTCCCCCCATATGAGCCAGGTCCTGCTCAAGGTTTCTTCCTCTTAAAGTGGAGTTTTTTTCCTTGCCATTGTTTGGCATTAAGGTTTTTTTTCTCCCTACGTGGGAGTTTTTTACCTGCCATTATCACTGATTGGATTTAATATTATAATCTTAGTTAATGATATTTGCTCGGGGGTCATGCTCTGGGTCTCTGTAAAGCGCCTAGAGACAATTGTCATTGTAACAGACGCTATACAAATAAAATTGAATTGAATTGAATTGAATATGGAAGAAATACAAAAGTAATATGGAAGAAATACAAAAGTAATATGAAAGAAATACAAAAGTAATATGGAAGAAATACAAAAGTAATATGAAGAAATATGGAAGAAATACAAAAGTAATATGAAAGAAATACAAAAGTAATATGAAATACAAAGTAATATGAAGAAATAAAAAGTTAATATGAGAATCAAGAAATACAAAATATAAATAAAAGAAATACAAAAGTAATATGAAAGAAATACAAAAGTAATATGAAGAAATACAAAAGTAATATGAAAGAAATACAAAAGTAATATGAAGAAATACAAAAGTAATATGAAGAAATATGGAAAAATAAAGAAATACAAAAGTAATAGGAAGAAATATGGAAGAAATACAAAATGAAATAATATGTAAATAAAAGAAATAAAAAAGAAAAATATGCGAAGAAACTACAAAGTAATATGAAAGAAATACAAAAGTAATATGAAAGAAATACAAAAGTAATATGGAAGAAATACAAAAGTAATATGAAAGAAATACAAAAGTAATATGGAAGAAATACAAAAGTAATATGAAAGAAAAATGAAATAAATACAGAATAAATATGGAAGTATCCCAGGGAGGTGCAGACACATGAAATGATCTGCTGCTCGTAGGTTCAACAGTGAAAACGATGTTGTGGGTTTGAGGACGTGACACATCATCTTTGGTCTGATGAGACAGGTGATGCACAGGTGTCTGAAAATAAGACACAGGAGGTTTGACAGTCCAACAATCGATCGTTTGATAACGTGACAGCAGAACTAATCCGTGTTGGACCGAAGTATGACAACTTATCCACGTACGTTTAATCCGCGCGGGTTTGACAACGAAGCTAATCTGGAAGGATCCACCAGCGCCTCAGCTAGTCTGAGCTCATCTCTAATCCTGATATGAGGTGTGAGTCTTTTCAGATGCAGCTGCTGCAGGAAGTGATGCGTCGGCATGTTTGGGAGTCAACGCCACTTTTACGTCTCGGCGTTAAAGGGAGGAGGACGTCCAGAGGTGGACAAACGGGTCTGAGGTCGGCCGGGTTGAAGGCTGACTCATCCACCATCAACGCAGCTATATTTAAGAGACCCCCCCCCACACCTCCACCCCCACCCTCACTGACTCATCCCACCCCCCCGCCCCTCCGAAGACAAAGAAATAAAAATTCAATTAAAATGCCGAGTGTGGAGCTCAGAGGAATCACCATACATTTATTACAGCCACAATCTGTCAGCCAAGGACACGACGAAGGGGGGGGAGATCTTCCTCACCCCCCCCCCCCCCTTTCTTCAGTTTATAATAGCTGAATGAGAGAGAGGGAGGACAAGGAGACGGGGGAGAATTAAGAGGCCAAAGTCACAACAGTGATAATGGAGACTGTGATTGGGATGATAATTCACTTATAATTATAAGAGACGTGACAAAGAAGCCTGGGACAGAGAGATGAAGACAAGCAGCAGGGAAGAGGAAAGACGGAGACGGACGCAAAAGAGACAGGACGCATGTTCAGCCTTCAGAGAGCAACAGCTGTCCCCTCGTAAAGAAAAGGTCCACCTGTTTTCAAGGACCTGGAAGTCAAACGGGCCGGAGACGCCTGCAAACAGGCTCCACCCACCTGGACGGAGCTGGAGAGGACAGAGCTGGAGGGGACGGAGCTAAAGGAGACAGAGCTGGAGGGGACGGAGCTAAAGGAGACAGAGCTGGAGGGGACGGAGCTAGAGGAGACCGGGCTGGAGGGGACGGAGCTAAAGGAGACAGAGCTGGAGGGGACAGAGCTGGAGGGGACGGAGCTAAAGGAGACAGAGCTGGAGGGGACGGAGGAGCTAGCCGGAGGAGACAGAGCTGGAGGGGACGGAGCTGGAGGGGACCGGGCCGGAGGGGACGTAGCCTGAGGGGACGGAGTTGGAGAGGACAGAGCTGAAGGGGAAGGCGCTAAAGGGGACAGAGCTAGAGGGGACGGAGCTAGAGGGGACGGAGCCGGAGGGGACAGAGCTGGACAGGGGACTGGAAGGGACAGAGCTGGAGGGGACAGAGCTGGAGGGGACCGGGCCGGAGGGGACGGAGCTGGAGGGGACGCAGCTAAAGGGGACAGACCTGGAAGAGACTGGGTTGGAGAGGACGGAGCTGGAGGTGACTGGGCTGGAGGGGACAGAGCTGGAGGGGACGCAGCTGGAGGGGACAGAGCTGGAAGGGACTGGGTTGGAAGGGACGGAGCTGGGGGGGAAAGAGCTGGAGGGGACGGAGCTGGAGGGGGAAGAGGGCTGGAGGGACTGGGGGACGGAGCTGGAGGGGACAGAGCTGGAGGGGACGGAGCTGGAGGGGACAAGGGCTGGAGGGGACGAAGCTGGAGGGGACCAGGGCTGGAGGGGACGAAGCTGGAGGGGACAGAGCTGTAGGAGACAGAGCTGAAGGAGACAAAGCTGGAGGGGACAGAGCTGGAAGAGACAGAGCTGAAGTGGACGAAGCTGGAGGGGACGGAGCTGGAAGGGACAGAACTGGAGGGGACAGATCACCGGATCCAGCGTCTCCAGAAGGTCACATCTCCAAATCTTGGCGTACAAAGGTTCGTACGAAGGCGAGTCTCAAACTGAGTCTCCAGAAACATCTGGGGGACATCACAGGACCGTCCATCTGTGTCTATCAGCTGTCTTTCAGTCCACCAGCCTCATCACCTTCTGGATGACTGACATCCAGCTGTCCTGATGGCTGACGTCCAGCTGTCCTGACGGCTGACGTCAAGCTGTCCTCAGCTCCGTTGCATCAGAGGGACAAATCTGCTTAAAGTCCAAAGGGACCTGCAGGTCCAGCTGGTCCAGCTTCATCAGATCCATGATGTCGTTGAGACAGGAGGACAGTCCAGTCGGTGGGACAGACAGCAACTCAGGCCTCCAGGATCACGTCTCCAGCATCCGTCTCTTTTATTAGAATTCAAGCAAACATGTAATAAACGCAGAGCTGCTCCGTCTCGGTCCCTGAATGTCTTTCTGGTCCTGCGGGACCAGAGATTCTGTCTCGCTTCAGAAGAAACATCACGCTTTGTTTATCACGTGTGCTGTTTATCTGCAGTCATGTGACCCACCGGAGGGACGCCAGTCTGATACACCTGGGACGCTGCGGTGAAGCGTCTCTGAGCGTCTCTGAGAGCAGGAGACAAAGAAGACGAGACACGTGATGAAGAAAGAAAAAAACCAGCTGAGGAGACACAAAGGGTTTATTTACTGAGACACACACACACACACACACACACCTTCTTGTATTTATGCCTCAGGGGGCCCAACAGTTTTTTGCTCATTTATGGGGTCCACCCTTTCCAGTGGTTCTACAATGGTGAAAAAAAATCAGGTAGGGTTAAAAAAAAAATCCCAGTCACAAAAATCACTTTAATTTAACAGAATTCTGAAGTTTTATCTCCATGTTAGTTTTTTGGTCACTTGAGGGGCCCGTTTCTAACATAATCTACATGTAAGGTCCAGTGTTTTACACACACGCACTGTTACCTGAGAGGAAATGTGACAAAAACAAGCGTTTACTTCCTGCAGAGATGAAGAACCTGAAAGGATGGAGAAGGAGAACCGGAGCAGCCAGATTTATTTATCTGTACGACACCAGAAGATGAAGGAGAACGGAAAACATCACGTTCCTCTCAGCAGCTCATCATCAGTCCTTGATGGACGGATCATCAGCAGATGTTCAGGTGTGTTCACACAACGCCGAGAGGGAACGACGTCAGGAAAAGGCTCCGGCATCGGTCAGACACAAATCTACCAAACGTTCAGGCGTCGGTGCGGCGGAGGTCATTGTCCACATCCCGACCACTGCAGGAGCTCCTCTCAGAAGATGTTTGACCAAAACTGGCTCCTGCTTTTTTTTGTTCATTGCAGAAGTCTTAAATTTTTTAGTTTGACTCATTTCTGTATTTATCTCCAGGGTTTGAAGGCTTTATGTGAAACATGTTGCCGAATCAGAGCATCTGCTGCCTGCTGCCTCCTCCTCTGGCCGTAACCATGGCGACGCAGGTGAAGGTGAGCCTCGTGGAGGTTCGTACCCACCGGGGAGTTGGGGACGGGCCGATGTTTACCCGCCGTAATGGTCCTCGGACGGCCTAGAGTGCCGGCTCAAGTGTTCACGTGGGAATCTAAATGGAAACCTGCCAGCGCAACGTACAGCTGCGGCGTGATGGATCCATGTTTGGCTGCGGCGTGATGGATCCGTGTTCACATGACCGTAAACGCTCAGGAGGACGTCCGTCGGCCCCTGGAGACATGTGGTTCCGCTCAACGGGTCTGGAGGAACAAGGCAGAGAATTAAAAACACCAGTCTCTCGGGGGACGTCTCAGATGTCTCAGCCGGGTAAACGTGTTGGTCTTTGACCTGGACTGGGTCTGCAGGAGCATCCTGGTGGTTTCAGGTTGAACCAGATCCACCGAAGTTTACTGGTAGGACAGACCGGCGGTCCAGCGGGCGGTTTACAATGCCAGGATTGTTTATCCATCCATCGTCTTCCTCTCGTGGAGGTCCAGGTCCAGGAGGCAGCAGTCTGAGTCTCTCCAGCTCCTCTAGCTCTTCTAGAGGACACTGAGGTGTTTCCGGACCAGCAGAGAAACATGATCTCTCCACCAGGTCTGAACGAACCAGTCGATCCGCCAGCACTCGCCAGGCTGGAAGCGTTGCAGCGTTGCAGCGTTGCAGCGTTGTGGCCTTGCAAAGTTGCAGCCTTGCAGGTCTACCGCAAGTCCCAGCAGACCTCCTGTTAGAAGGGTCCTTCAGTGATGGAAGGGTCATTTGGTGATGAAAGGGTCCTTCAGTGATGGAAGTGTCCTTCAGTGTTGGAAGGGTCCTTCGGTGTTGGAAGGGTCCTTCGGTGTTGGAAGGGTCCTTCAGGGATGGAAGGGTCCTTTGGTGATGAAAAGGTCCTTCAGTGATGGAAGTGTCCTTCAGTGTTGGAAGGGTCCTTCGGTGTTGGAAGGGTCCTTCGGTGTTTGAAGGGTCCTTCAGTGTTGGAAGGGACCTTCGGTGATGGAAGGATCCTTCAGTGTTGGAAGGATCCTTCAGTTCTGGAAGGATCTTTCAGTGTTGGAAGGGTCCTTCAGTGATGGAAGGGTCCTTCAGTGATGGAAAGGTCCTTCAGTGTTGGAAGGGTCCTTCGGTGTTGGAAGGGTCCTTCAGTGATGGAAGGGTCCTTCAGTGATGGAAGTGTCCTTCAGTGTTGGAAGGGTCCTTCGGTGTTGGAAGGGTCCTTCGGTGTTTGAAGGGTCCTTCAGTGTTGGAAGGGACCTTCGGTGATGGAAGGATCCTTCAGTGTTGGAAGGATCCTTCAGTGCTGGAAGGGTCCTTCAGTGTTGGAAGGGTCCTTCAGTGATGGAAGGATCCTTCAGTGTTGGAAGGGTCCTTCAGTGATGGAAGGGTCCTTCAGTGTTGGAAGGGTCCTTCAGTGTTGGAAGGGTCCTTCAGTGATGGAAGGATCCTTCAGTGATGGAAGGATCCTTCAGTGATGGAAGGGTCCTTCAGTGATGGAAGGGTCCTTCAGTGATGGAAGGGTCCTTCAGTGATGGAAGGGTCCTTCAGTGATGGAAGGGTCCTTCAGTGATGGAAGGGTCCTTCAGTGTTGGAAGGATCCTTCAGTTGGAAGGATCCTTCAGTGATGGAAGGATCCTTCAGTGATGGAAGGATCCTTCAGTGTTGGAAGGGTCCTTCAGTGTTGGAAGGTCCTTTGAGGAAGGTCCTTCAGTGTTGGAAGGGTCCTTCAGTGATGGAAGGGTCCTTCAGTGATGGAAGGGTCCTTCAGTGATAGAAGCGTTCTTCAGTGATGGAAGGATCCTTTAGTGTTGAAGGACCCTTCAGTGTTGAAGGATCCTTCAGTGTTCCCGCTTGCATCTTCTGAGGCTGGAGGAGCTGTGGAGCTGTTGGAGGATGTCTGTAGTGAGACCTCCCATTTCTAATTTTGTGCTGTTGGCGACATTAGCAACGGCCGCGGCGATGACGCTCAGTTAGCGTCCAGACCAACTCAGCCCACCAGTTAACAACACAGCAGATCATCTGACAATAATATTGATAACACATTACTAATAATCATGATAATGATGATAATAATAGAATCTTTCAAGGATCTTTAAGTTTAGATACTCAAAAAAGACAATAAAATACAGAGACAGTAGAGATTAAAATGATAAATAAGAGATAATAAATAGGAGGGCTGAGGGGCTGAGGGGCGGGGCTATGATCGCCTTGTGGGTGTGACTGTGAGCCAGTGCAGCTGCTCAGGTGTGATGGGACAGGTGTGTGGGGTGAGAGAGACCAAACAGAAGAGACGAGACTGAGGGACGGAGGTAAGCAGATGATGTCACGGAGGTGGAGGTATGATGACTACACTGTGATGAAGAGAAGGACACCTGGACTCTTCACCTGAGGAGAGGAAGAGATAGTAGAGATAGTAGAGATAGTAGAGATAGTAGAATTATCTGTGAATGCGGTGAAACTGTGGGATTGCAGCGCGAGGAAGATAAAGAGCAGGAAGTCATTAAACCCGAGTCGTGCTGGAGCTGAGATGGTTCCAGTAAACCAGATCTGCACTGATGGATTCACAGTAAAAACCACATCCTGATGTTCTTCCATGTGACAGACGAGTGAACGTGAGTTCTTCATGTCTCTGGACCTCAGGTGTACCCGGAACTTTACCTGCAGCGTTACAGCAGAGCAGGGACATTAGCGTGGTCATTACTGCACCAACACAGCTGGTTGCCTCCGAGCTGCAGAGGAGAAACACTCCTTAAGGTCCAGATCCCAGTAAATAGTGAGAACACACAACTCCAGTTCGGTCTCCTGATGTTCTCTGAGGGTTGTCCAGCCTGATCTTTGGGTTCATTTCTCACCGTAGAAGGTTGAACTCCAGATTCTGACGGTCGCTGATGTGCTTTTTGTTGTGTTAGTTAACAAAGTTAACGTATGTTGTTGTTCATTAAAGGTTGTATTTGTCTAATACGGTTGAACCAACGAAAGCTTGAAGAGAGGATTTGAACATTTTACATGACGCACATCAGTTTGAACCCTTGTAAAATGTATTTTTACAGCTCCTCACTAACTGTTCGGCCTCATCGGTATGACAACCGGTATCACTGACAGATGAACAGAGTCCTGACCCAAATATGGACCCGCAACCTCTGGAGGAAATCAATCAGCTGTGACAGTAAACAGAGGGAAACCACCTGGCAACTAATGATCCCTTCGTGCCCGGCGCTTTCCTGCCTTGACGGGGGTGGGGGTGTGATCTGACTGCACTTCTCAATTTGATGTCGACAACACAAGGCGCGAGGCTCCGTGAGACAGGAAATCCTCCGGAGATGCTTCTGGGTCAGAAGATCGGCCCAAAAAGGGAAAACTGATCACGGGTCGGCAGCAACGATCCATGTCCCGCCGGTCTTTGCTCCACAGCGTTGTGGAAATGCGTTTTATCAAAGTAAGAAGACGGGTTTATTGTCAGAAACACCCACCGTGAAGGTTTGATGCAACGGCCCTGTGACAGGTTTTTAGACTCCTTCAATCAACTTGATTCGTACGATAAGATACGATGCGATGCGATGTGATACATTGCGATACATCACGATACGTTACGTTACGATACGTTACGATACGATACGTTACAGTGCTTTATGATACGTTACGATACGTTACGATATGTTACGATATGTTACGATACGTTACGATACGTTGTAATACGTTACGATACGTTGTAATACGTTGCGATACGATACAGTACGTTATGATAGGATACAGTAAGATGCGATACGATACGTGTGATGTCATATTTACTATATTTACTAAATGATACATATCATGTCCCAGTAACCAGTTTCGTCAGCCGAGGGTTGGCACGCCAAGGCCCACGCTTTCGGCTGCCACCCATACCACACTGCACCCGACTCCTGTGGCCCTCCCTGCGGGTGGTGGGCCCACGGGGAGGCGAACCCATGTAACTCATTCGGGCTGAGCCCGGCCGGGCCCCATGGGTGAAGACCCGGCCACCAGGCGCTCCCAAACGAGCCCCTCCCCCAGGCCTGGCTCCAGGGTGGGGTCCAGGTGACCCTAACCCGGGCGAGGGACATTAAGCTCTTGATATTTTTTTATTCATAAGAGTCGTATGAACCACGCTTGGTCCCCAAGGACCAGTTTGCCTTGGGTGACCCTACCAGGGGAGGGAGGGAGGTCTGGACCTCTGCTGAAGCTGCTGCCACATGACCTGATTACTGATTAGAGGAAGTTAATGGATGATGAATGGATGGATGATGGATAGATGATGGATGGATGGATGGATGGATAGATGATGGATGGATGATGGATGGATGGCTGGCTGGCTGGCTGCTGGCTGGTGGCTGCTGGCTGCTGGCTCTGCTGGCTGGCTGATGGCTTGCTGCTGGCTGCTGGATGGGCTCCTGCTGGCTGGTGCTGGCTGGATGGCTGGCTGGCTGGCTGCTGGCTGGATGGTGGCTGCTGGATGGATTGGCCTGCTGGCTGGCTGGCTCTGGAGGATGGCTGGCTGCTGGTGGTGGCTGCTGGCTGGCTGGCTGGCTGGCTGCTGGCTGGCTGCTGGCTGGCTGGCTGCTGGCTGGGCTGGCTGGCTGGCTGGCTGGCTGGCTGGCTGGCTGGCTGGCTGCTGCTGGACTGGGCTGCTGGCTGGCTGGGCTGGCTGGCTGGCTGGCTGGCTGGCTTGCTGGCTGGCTGGCGGCTGGCTGGCTGGCTGGCTGGCTGCCTGGCTGCTGGCTGGCTGGCTTGCCTGGTGGATGGATGCTGGCTGGCTGCTGGCTGCTGGCTGGCTGGCTGGCTGGCTGGCTGGCTGCTGGCTGCTGGCTGGCTGGCTGGCTGGGTGATGGGGCTGGCTGGATGGCTGCTGGCTGGCTGCTGGCTGGCTGGCTGGCTGGCTGGCTGGCTGCTGGCTGGCTTCTGGCTGCTGGATGGCTGGCTGGCTGGAGCTGGATGGATGGATGATGGCTGGCTGCTGGTGGCTGGCTGATGGCTGATGGTGGATGGATGGGCTGGATGTTGGCTTGGCTGCTGGCTGGCTGGTGGCTGGCTGGCTCGATGCATTTGCTTCGCTGGCTGGCTTGCTGGCTGCTGCTGGATGGCCTTGGCTGGGCTGGCTGATGGCTGGCTGGCTGGCTGGCTGGATGATGGCTGGATGATGGCTGGATGGTGATATGGGTGATGGCTGATGGATGGATGGCTGGCTGGCTGGCTGGCTGGCTGGCTGGATGGCTGGCTGGCTGCTGCTGGCTGGCTGGCTGCTGCTGGCTGGCTGCTGCTGGCTGGATGGCTGGCTGGCTGGCTGGCTGGCTGGCTGGCTGGCTGGCTGGCTGCTGAGCTGGGATGGCTGGCTCTGGCTGGCTGGCTGGCTAGGCTGCTGGCTGGGCACCTCGATGCTGATGGATGATTGCTGGCTGGCTGCTGGAGGCGGCTGATGGCTGGGGATGGGCCTGGCTGGCTTGATGGATGGATGGATGGATGGATGGATGATGAATGGATAACTGTAACTTTATCTTGTTCCAAATCAAACAGCACAGATGAATCGTGTCATTCAGAGTTGATGTTCTTCGTTCTGGATGGTTGTGAATCAGATTTGATTCTGTTTGACTGATTTACCTTAAAACATGTAAAACTGTAGGTCTTCCTGTTAGCTGTCAAGGACAAAGATGAGCAGCAAACCTGATACCAAAACTATCCTAAACGCTGCATGTGTTAACTTACTGTGTTGTCGTAACAACACACACACACACACACACACACACACATACACACACACACACACACACACACACCGTTCAGGATCTTCAACCCTGTCGTGGCTCAGTCGTCCAGATCAGATAGAGTTTTTCTCTCTGTTTCTGCGTGGATGTGACAGCAGCTGCTGCTCCCTGTTTGTCTGAAGGCTGGTGTTTAAATATTTATGCTCGTGTAAATGCTTGAATGTGTTTTTATTTATGATAACTGCTGCTGAAGGCGTTATGTTAATGTGTCACAGAGTCTCCGGCACAAGTCACCTCTAATAATCTGCAGCAACTCTTCCAGGAGTCACCCGGAGCTCCTCTGCTGCTTTCTGCTCATCTATATTTATCGTCCGACATGAGCGGCGCATCTCAGAGACTCGTTTTATTCACGCAATTATTGTTTTATGAAAATGAACGCCCAGGAGGATGCTGGATGGAGCGGGTTCCTGCTTCCTGAAACGCCCACCAGACTTTCCCTGACGCACGAAGCTCTGCACCTGTAGGTGGCGCTACAAATATAAATTTGTTCGCAAAAAGATGCAATTTTACAGCAAAAAAGTTTGATTTTAGGGCAAGCAAGTCGTGATTTTATTTCTAAAAAGCTGTATTATATAGCTGGAAAGTTGTGATTTTGTGAAATTCGTACACATTTTTACAACCAAATGTCATGACATTAGAATTTTACGAAATTAGTGACATTAAATTGTAATTTTTGTCAAAGTCACTTTTTTACAGAACTTGAGATTTTTTTTAAATCAAAATGTTCTTTTCACAACAAAAAATGCGACACTGAGAAATTTGTAATTTTACAGCAAAATATTTTGATTTTAGGAAGTAAATCTGCATTTCTACAAAATTCACAATGTTGTGACTTAAAGTGTTATTTTATGTCGAAATTTATGTCGAAATTTTACAATCATATCAATAATATCACTATAACTATAACTAGCTATAACTAACTATCGCTATATGGACTACAGATGGAAATTAGCTTGTGGCTAACTTTGTTGCAGCCATCTTTTCAATGTACCTTGCACACTGTCCTTTAAATAAATAAATAAAAAAATAAAATAAAAAGTAGCGATATTAGGCTACAAAGTTGGGATTTCGCACATTTCACAAGCTTACAAATGATTAATTTTAAGGCAAAAAGTCATAACTTTATGTCAAAAAGTTGCAATTTTGTATAACTTTGTTGTGAAATTTGTCATTTTACAAAAAAAGTTGTGATATTATGATATTAAATAAAAAAGTTTCAGTTTTGTAAAAAATGTAAAAAAATTTTTACAATGAAAAGGTGTTTTTTTTCTCAAAGTTGCAATATTGTGAATTTTGCAATTTTACAACAACAAAATGTGATTTTAGGGCATTTTTTTCTTTGTCATTTTTAAGTCAAATATTGTGATTTTGTAAAAGTCAATATTTTACAGAATACAGTTGGCTCTGACTTTTTATATATTCCACTCAAACCTTTACTCGTTAACAGATGGAGGTCCCGTTGGACCGTCGTTGCTGCCACAAAACGGACTTGACATCAACAACGGAAAAACACTACCGCTGATGTCTTCCCCTCCTGGTGTTAGGGTGTCCATTAACTATTTTAAAACCTTATGTTCTGGCACGAAAATAAGAATTTAAATAGACAGACGCCTCGCTGACGGCGTGAAACTAGAAAGATCTGTGAAGTTCAAGGAGTTCTGGTGGGTAACAGAAGAACCTGTATGCTGACGATGTTCTGCT
Source organism: Hirundichthys speculiger (assembly GCA_018398805.1). Lineage (NCBI taxonomy): Eukaryota > Metazoa > Chordata > Actinopteri > Beloniformes > Exocoetidae > Hirundichthys > Hirundichthys speculiger. Next base: position 203,071 of record JAGFBZ010000351.1, on the reverse strand, counting down.
TTATATGAGCGACCCAGATGACTCTTCTAGATCTCCTTCACTCTTTCAGCACAGATTCAGCACCGTCACGTCCCAGTCCAGGGATTATTGATCTTCCGTCAGGGGTTCATCACTAGGGATGGGAAGTGATAAAATTTTTCTGATTCCGATTCCATTATCGATGCTGTTTAACGATTCGATTCTTTATCGATTTTCTTATTGATTCTAATTTGGGAAAAAGGAGAACTAACAGTTTTATTAGCATAATTTTTTTTTTTTTACTTAGAAGTCACGACCTTACAAACTCAACAGCGAGGTCAAAAGAGGCCCAAAGCCTGGATAACGTGTTAACTGTTGTAATATGTAACTGTGCAAATACACAAGAATGTGTAACATTTTACTAACTGAGTTTTCCTAATAGAAATGAAAAAATCTCCTTTTTAAAAGGATATATGAGCTCACTAAGCACTCAAAAATAATAATAAAGAAAGATAAATACTATCAAATACAACGGAACAGTGCATAGTACAAATCTGCAAATACTATGAAGAATTAACAATTCTTTAGCAGAAAATAATCATGTCTTCCAGCCTCTGAACCAGCCTGACTCTCTCTCTCGTCACGGTCATCTTCTAAATGTAATGCAGAAGGCATTCGTTTAATAGCATAGCGCTAATGTTATAGCGTGTTTTACAAAGAAGCACATAGGCAGCGGGATAGCTACTAACCAGAGTTACCAGAGTGATCTTAGCTTGGCTACTGCCTGCTGGGTTGAGATCCATCAGTCCGAAGCGTCAAAAACACGACACTCGTTAGCATGTTGTGTGTTCAAATGTTTCCGCATGTTAGCCGTGTTCCCTCCCGACGCTGTTATCTCCACTTTACAATGACTGCTAGTTGCCTTGTTGCCATCTTTCTTTGGTGAAGTGAAGCCAAACCTTGGAGCGTTTGAACCTGGTGGTCGCCATTGTTGTTTACAACTGCAATGCTAACGTGCTAAACCGACGTAACTTAATCACGTAAGTGCTTTCTGGAATTGACTGTGCGTAACTTGCGTGAATTACGTGAGATTCGTGCTGGTTGGAATCGATAAGAGAATCGCTAGATAAACTGCCAAACGATTCCATGGAATTGAAACACACGGAACCGGTTCTCTACAGGAACTGGTTCTCAGTTCCCATCACTCTGAACTCCTGGTGGGACGTCATGAAGCGGTTCACATTTATGGACTCGGACGGGTTGAACATGATGCAGGATTGAGGGGCGGACAGAATACCGACAGCGGCGGCGAAGACAGCGGTCACTCGTGAACGGATCCTTTTTGTACGTTCACGAAAAGTTCCCGTCTGGCCACCATCTACGGTGGCTTTCAGGTTGTGGCGGACGCCGCCGCCATCTGTCTGCTGCCTCAGAGGGACCTTCTGACCCAGACGGACCTCATCTGAACGATGACCAGCAGACAAGGAGACCACGGCTTGGAGGAGGACTGAGGAACCTCCCAGACGGCAGGTTCTGGGTAGAACTTCAGGCGGTCCTGGACCTCCTGCTGCAGCTCTCCCAGAGGCGTTTCTGCTGTTTTTGGGCGCCGTCCTCAGTCTGAATCCATCTCTTCTCTCCGCTGAGCGACAGCTGCTCGTCTGAAGGTCGTTCTCGTCTCCCTGCTGTCTGGTTTTGGCAGGATGACTGATGCAAAGTAGACGATCCGCTGCAAACGCCGTCAGTCGAAGAGAAAATGTCCTTCTCACCCTGTCCTCACCCCCCCAGGATGAAATATTCATCACCGCTGAGTCAGAGGTACACAAGCGGACATCACAGATGTCTAACGTTGGACTGCCAGACTTCCTGTCACTGGACAAAAAACTCATTTATCATTTGATCCAGTAGTTTTGTTGCCAGTCATTCACATTCAGAATAAGAGAAAATAGAATAAAATGCTAATTTAATGAGAGAAATAAAGTGAGAGATAAAATAGTATAAATATTCAGAATATCAGCATGTTTGATTTTATTTTAACACTTTAATATTTTATCCAATTTTTGGGGAATTTATTCTATTTATAATAAAAAAATGAAATAAAATATTATTTAATTTAATCTTTATTCATTCATACAATTTTTTAAATTAAATGTTATTGTTAAGTCTAATTTTGTCTTATTTTTTTATTTGTGCTTATTTTATTTTTGGTTTTAGCTTTTAAAAACCAGAAATAAAAAAATCTTTCATTTTATTTTGTCTTATTTTATTATTAAATTTATTTCAATTTACTGAATTCCATTTAATTTTTTGATTTTTTAAAATGTAATTTAATTTAATTTGATTTTAATTTGATTTTAATTCATTAATTTTATTTTATTTTTATTTTATTTCATTGATTTTATTTAATTGTATTGTATTCTTTTTTTTTTACTTTATTTTATTTTATTTTCATTTTATTTCATTAATTCTAATATATTTAATTTTATTTTAATTTATTTTATTTGAATATGATTTATCCAACCATCCATCTATACCTGTTTCATCCTCCGAAGGGTCATGGGGATAAATGTGATTTAATTTAATTTAATTTAATTTTATTTAATTTTATTTTATTTCATTGTATTTCATTTTTATTTTATTTCATTGATTTTATTTCAATTTAATTTATTTTATTTTATTTCATTTATTTTATTTGAATTTATTTTATTTTATTTCATTGTATTTTATTTTATTTTATTGATTTTATTTCAATTTAATTTATTTTTTTTATTTCAGTTATTTTATTTGAATTTATTTTATTTTATTTCATTGTATTTAATTTAATCTAATTTAATTTTATTTTATTTTATTGATTTTATTTATTTTATTTTATTTTATTTTATTTTTAATTTTTTTTATTACATTTTATTTATTTTTTTTTTTATTTCATTTTATTCTATTTTATTTTATTCTGTTCCAACTGTGATCATTTTTTGTCTGTCACGTCTGCTGTTGACGCCTCCGTCTCAGTCTGAACGGCTTGTTTTCCAGCAGCAGATTTCGTGTCCGTGACTCAGGCTTCCTGGGGGAATACTCGCAGTGCTAAAAAGGACTCGGGGCAGCACAGATAGCAGATTAAGGAGGAAAATTACTTGAATGAAAACAATAAATCATAAACACTTGCTGCCGTCCACACGACGTCGCCCAGAGCCCTTCAATTAGCTCCAACGGGCTGCGTTCATTTCCTGCTGTAATTAAAGAGCCACTGAGCTGCTGTTCACTGCTCACTGGTCTTTAAGTCGTCCTCAGACTGCCAACACTCGTCCTGCTGCACCCTGAGGAAGAGGAGACGCTGGGAGAGGAGGAAGACTCTGAATGGATGATTGCTTATAAAACAACAGATGACATCACAGTTTCTGCTGCCAGGACCAGTCTACGCTGCCCGTCCAGGTCCAGGTGAATCACTACAGGTGTCCTGGTCATCACTCCACCTCCTCCCTCCAGCTGTGGATTCCCAGGAAGCAGCGACGTTCCCGCTCCAGGCTGAGATTTAGCATTAGAGCATCATGACTGCAGATTAAATAATGTTTATATTCAGATATGGAGGAGGGTATACGTGGATGTGAAGATGGTGCACCATCATCATCTCAGACTGGTTTCTGGATCAGTGAGTCCACTGTCCTCCAGTGTCCTCCACAGTCACCAGGTCTCAGTCCAGTAGAGCAGCTTTGGGATGTGGAGGAACTGGAGGTTCATCATAGATGTAACTGTAGATGCTGCCATGAGAACATGGACCAGAACCTCTGAGGAGCGTTTCCAACACCTGGTTGAATCAGTGACACCAGGAATGAAGGTGTTTCTGGAGGAAGGAAGAGGTCCAACATGCTACTGGAGAGAAAATATATAGAGCAGAGTTTCTCAACCTTTTTTCCATCACGACACCTTTCAAAAGTGAATAAAATCTCACGACGCCCCAGAGTAAAATATAATCCAAAGCCACGCTGCATCGCTCCGACTGTAAATGCATACGTCCCGTTTATTTAGTTTAAATAACCTGAACAGGATAACTGCACCAGAGTAGGCCTCAGCAGGAAAGCTTCTCTTCATCCGTGATGTGCTTGCTTCCATCCATCATCCTTGTATCGCCTCTTTTTAGCCTTATCGCTAGCAGCTAGCTTTGGTACCTATGGAGCAGATTCAGAGCTGGTGGATGAAGGCTTGATGAAGAAGTCGGCTCCTCTGTGATGTTCCGTTCCTTTTTAGAAAACCATCCATGATGCTGCTAAAAAGTTCTCTTTGCTATCTGTGAAATAAAATTCCAGCGGTTAAATGATAATACGACATAAGCTAACTGGACAGTCACGCTGACCTTACGCTGATGTACTGATGTTGTTAACATTGGGAAATGGACATGTGAGACATATTTTTATTATTAATTTCAGGTCCAATTATGTATCTTATTTATTTATTCATTCATAGGCAAAAAGTATGTATTTATGTGTGCATTCATATATTTATACAGCGGTACCCTTTACTTATGAAATTAATTGGTTCTGGAAGTAGTTTCATAACCTGAACATTTCTTAAGTAGAGACGTGTTTTCCATGTAAATGTCCTAATCTGTTCCAAACCCCCAAAATTCAAACATTATTTTTTAAATAAATTCTAAATAATACATGAAATGACATAAAAACCTGTAAGAAATACATGTTAGAACTAGAAAAGCACTCAGAGAGCGTAGACCTCCAATAAACGCAACAATTATCAAACATTTGAAAGTGATCCAAAATCCAGGATTTCTTCCGGATCAGAACCAAAATGAAATCAGTTCTTCCTTTTCACATTTCTGACAACTCCTGAACATTTCATTAAAATCCATCCATAACTTTTTGAGTTATCTTGAACACAGACAGACAGATAAACGCCGGTAAAAACAGAACCTCCTTGGTGGAGGTAAAAATAGTTTGTTTACCTGGTTGCTGGGTTACACTCATACAGACAAGGGGCCCTCCTAGCCAATGGGATGCCAGGAAGATGCTAAGCGATAGCCAATGGCAGAGCAGCTCGGATGCGCCGCTTTCAAACCCAGATCCAGAGCCGACAGCTATGTTTACGTTCAGTAAACTCTGGGAGCTGAGAGTAGCAGCGCTACTGGATTTATGACTTTACTATCCTGAAATTTCTTTCGTAACTAGAGGCAACATTTTCCCTTTGAGGCGTTTCGTAACCTGAAAATTTCGTATGTAGAAACGTTCGTAAGTAGAGGTACCACCGTATATGAAATGTCAGGATAGGTCATTTATTTCACGACACCCCGGTTGAGAAACGCTGGTATAGACTATATTCTATACACATATGTAGATTTAGAAAATCTCGTACCAAGACTGACATGGTAGCTATGAGCTGAAACTCTAACAAATGAAAGTGAGATGGGTTTGTTCTGATTGGATACCCGGAAGAACAATCGGATGTTCCTGATAAAGTGGATCATATACCTGCAGAGCGACTCTGCCCCATAAAGTGGCTCTGGGTTGTTTTCTTTGAGTAAAAGGGTTTATTTTACGAGCTGATTGTCTGGAGGACAGTTCCAGCGTCTGTCTCTTTGATCCCTGTCCAGATTTGTGACGGGTTTGTGCAGCTTCACACACACCGTGAAGGCCTTGTTTCTCCTGCTAAAAAGCTCTTTGGAGTCTGTCATTGTGTTCTTGTTAGAGGAGTCAGACAGATGCTCCCTGCAGTAATGATTTTTTCTGCAACAGAGGAAGGATTTACTGGATCATCTGGCCAATGAAAGCGCTCCACACACAGCAGCAGGCTCATCTCTTCATGTTGTAGCATTAAAGTCAGACCCGCTTCCCTCATCCGTCCTCCTCCTCATCTCTTCTCTCACTCCTCTTTTTTACTTCTGAGCTTTCATTTCCTGTCATTCATCTTGGTGAATCTTTGTGATTTTTTTTTTCGGATTCTGCCCTCGATCCATCTCTGTCTGCTTTCCTCCCCATCCACATTTGCTCCTCAACGTCTCCGTGAGCAGGCGAGCTAGCTGCCGTCCTCCCGCTGTTTCATTTCAGCAGACTGTTTTCCAGTCGCAAGGCAACGGCGAAGAGGGTCACAAACGAGCCTCTGCACAGAAATGGGGGTTCCTGCCAAGCTGCTTGATAAAAGCACCTAACGAGTGGAGGGAAAAGCAACGGCCCAAGCACAGACCCCTGCGGAGCCCCGAGACCCACCGGGCGACGTAGCGCTGCAGGACGGCTGCAGGTTTCTGGGAGCGGATGCTCAAGAGGAAGCAGAATAAGAGCACAATCAGTTAAAGCTGATATTTGCTGGGGGTTCCTGCTCTGGTTCTCTGAAAACCGACCAGAGAAAGTTTGTGTTGACGCTTTATAAATAAAGCTGAAGTGAATTGAAAATCATGAATTTCAAAGAGTTGTGAGTATTTTATTTCACAGGACTGCAACCTTTCACGTAAAATGATGGCAGTTTAAAAAAAAAAAAAACTGAAAGCGAATCAAAGATTTTTGTTGTAAAATCACAAATTTCACCTTTTTGATTTAAAATAAAACTACTTCAGTTTCCGGGCGCTTCCTGTTGGGCGTCGCCACAGTGGAATGATCCGTGTGATTGGTTCACGCCCGTTTCACGCTGGATGCCTTTTTCTGATGCAGCCAGGATTCGAACCCGGAACTACCCATACGGCAGGCGACAGCGCTGAAGCTAACGGATGTTTGTTGGGAAAAAAAAAAAAAAAATCTAATTTCTTTTAAATTAAAAAAAAAACTTTTTGGTATAAAGTTGTGAGTTTTGTAGAGCTGCATGTTGTTTTTGGTAAATTAAAAAAATCAAACTGAAACTTTTTGCCATAAAACTGCTACTTTTTGTTTTCAAACTGCTGCTTTTTGCACTAAAATTGCTACCTATTCCCATAAAACTGCAAACTTTTTGCCATAAATCTGCTATTTTTTCCATAAAACTGAAACTTTTTGCTTTAAAACTAATACTTTTTTCCATAAAACTGAAACTTTTGCCTTGAAACTTACTTTTTGTTTATAAACTGCTACTTTTTGCAATACAATTGCTACTTTTTACCATAAGATTGCACATTTTTTCCAAAAACCTGCTCCTTTTCCTATAAAACTGACTTTTTTCCATAAAACTACTACTTTTTGCCATAAAAGAGCAACTTCTTTCATAAAACTGAAACTTTTGCAGAAAATAGCTACTTTTTGCCATAAAACCAAAGATTTTTACAATAAAATTGCTACTTATTACCAAAAAACTGCAATTTTTTGCTATAACATTCTATGTTTTGATTTATAATTGCTATGTTTTGCAATACATTTTCTACTTTTTAACCTACAATTCTTTTGCTGCAAGACTACAACTTTTCCAGAAAACTGCTACTTTTTGCCATAAAACTTTTGCCTTGAAACTTTTACTTTTTGTTTTAAAACTGCTACTTTTGCTATAAAACTGAAACTTTTTTCCATAAAACTACTACTTTTTGCCATAAAAGAGCAACTTTTTTCATAAAGCTAAAACTTTTAGCTGTAAAACTGCAACTTTTCCAGTAAAATGTTGCTTTTTTACTATGAAACTGCAAATTCTTTCCAGAAAACTGCTACTTTTTGCTATAAAACTGCTACTTTTTGCTATAATGCTGAAACTTTTTATAATAGAACTGCTACTTTTTGTTTTCAAACTGCTTCTTTTTCCATTAAACTGCTACTTTTACCATAAAACTGAAGATTTTTCCAATAAAATTGCTACTTGCAAATTACTGTAAATTTTTGCCAATGACACTGCTATGTTTTGTTTTTAAACTGCTATGTTTTGCAATAAATTTTCTACTTTTTGCCATAAAGCTGCTCATTTTTGCAATAAACCTGCTACTTTCTGCTGTAAACTTTTACTTTTGGTTTTAAAACTGCCACTTCTTGTAATAAAATTGCTACTTTTTCCATAAAAGAGCAACTTTTTTCATAAAACTAAATCTTTTTGCTTTAAAACTGCAACTTTTCCAGTAAAAATGTTGCTTTTTTACTGTGAAACTGCAAATTCTTTCAGGAAAACTGCTACTTTTTGCTATACAACTGCTGTTTTTTGCCATGAAACTAAAACTTTTTGCCATAATACTGCTATTTTTTACTATAATACTGAAACTTTTTGCATAGAACTGATACTTTTTGTTTTCAAACTGCTACAGTCTGTTTTCAAACTGCTACTTTTTGCAATATAATTGGTACTTTTTTCCATAAAACTGCAAATCTTTTTCCATAAACCTGCTACTTTTTCCATAAAACTGAAACTTTTTGCTGTAAAACTAATACTTTTTGCCATAATAGAGCAACTTTCTTCTTGAAACTGAAACGTTTACTTTTTGTTTATAAACTGCTACTTTTTGCAATAAAATTTCACATTTATGCCATAAACCTGCTACTTTTCCTAAAAAATTGAAACTTTTTTCCATAAAACTACTACTTTTTGCCATAAAAGAGCAGTTTTTTTCATAAAACTGAAACTTTTGCTGTAAAATAGCTACTTTTTGCCATAAAACCGAAGATTTTTACAATAAAATTGCTACTTATTATCAAAAACTGCAAATTTTATCCATAACATTGCTATGTTTTGCAATAAATTTGTTACTTTTTGCCATAAAACTGCTAATTTTTGCAATAAACCTGATACTTTCTGCTGTAAAACTGCAACTTTTTGTCATAAAATGTCTTGAATTTTCCCCTTGGGGGATCAATAAAGTATATTTGATTTGATTTGATTCATAACATGAAACTTTTTACCATCAAAATGAAACATTTTGCCATAAAAAGAAACTTTTTGCCATAAGACTGAAACTTTAAATTAAAAATGCTACTTTTTACCAGAAAATTGCAATTTTTTACTGCAAAATTGTAACTTTTCTAGTAAAATTGCTGCTTTCTGGCTGTAAAACTTCAAATTCTTACTGTAAAACTTCTACTTTTTGCCATGAAACAGAAACTTTTTGAACAGTTGTTGTAAACAGGGTTTCAGTCAAATTAAATTCTGAGAGCTGAAACCGTATTTATTTTTTTTTATTTTCACATGAACATCACTGTCAGTCTTTGCAAACGTTTAAAACCTTAATCAGCTGTTATTGTCGTAACCTCTTCTTCTCCACGGCTCTTCTGCTCCCTGTGAGTCCAGGACTTAATGCACATATTTGGTGCCGTCCGTCCAACGAAGCATTCAAGCGGTGAAGAGATAACGGCTGATAGGATTTAGGATGAAAACTGAAACAGGAAAAGAAAAGAAGGAAATGAATTCATTTCTCTGCATCAGCAGAACTGGTCTCTGTTATCAGAACCTCCATCTGGATCCTCCACAGCTTCATGACTCCGCCGTCGTCTCTGTAACCATCAGACTCGCTGCCTGGGCGTCTGTCAGCGCATCACAATCTAAATCTGAAATATGCTAAACGCCCAGGGATGAAGCTACATTTTGGAGGCAGTCGGATGAAGCAATAATCTCGTTTCTGAAAGGTTTAAACATGAAACACTAAACATGTCACATGGTCAGTGATGACGTCTCCACCAACCTCTGACTAATAAAGTCTCATCTGGTCATGTGACTCATGGAAGAAGCATCATGTAGCAATAATCATATCAATATTCATTCATCATAGCATCCCTGGATCAGGGGCTAACGAGCTAACGAGCTAACAAGCTAACGGGCTAAAAGGGTTCAATGTATAATTCTAGAAAGAACTAGACAGAAATATGTCTTCAAACAGGAAGAAAACCACATGATGGTCACATGATCTGGGGGTCAGGGATCACCATCAGGCTGGACTGGGACCAGTGACGTGAGCTTCATGGCTGGTGAGGCGCCGACTTCATCAGTCAGATTTACAACTTATTCACCATTTGATTGGCAGCAGTTAACTGTTTATGTTTAAAAACCTCCTATCGTCATTCACATATAAATGCTTTACACATACAAACTGTAGCGCACAAAAAAGCACATTTAATTAAAAAAAAAGTTATTATGGTCTTACCTTTACTTATAAATGAAGTCCATGCGCCGCTCCTTCTGCAGAATAAGTGACAGCGCTTGCTGTCTGTGCTCACTAGTGCCCCCTAACATGAGGCAGGAGAAGTGCGTGCCGGCACAAGAAGCACATTACACACATATAGTTGCAGTTCGTTATATAAATCAGCTAAACTATGGAAACTTATTTCATATGTGTTTGAACATTTTAATAGTGACATACAAAGAGACGGCAATCTGGTCTCACTACATAGCATGGCAGCACAGTTAGTGCTGTCCTCTGTCCTCCATCCTCTCTGTCCTCCATCCTCTCTGTCCTCCATCCTCTCTGTCCTCCATCCTCTCTGTCCTCCATCCTCTCTGTCCTCCATCCTCTCTGTCCTCCATCCTCTCTCTGGTCCAGGTTTCTTTCTCTGAAAGTGGTTTTTTTTTTTACCTCCATTATTATTGATTAGAATTTAATATTATAATTTTAGTTAATGATATTGTCTCGGGGGTCATGATCTGTGTCTCTCTAAAGCTCCTGGAGACAACTGACATTGTAACAGACGTTATACAAATAAAACTGAATTTAATTTAATTTTATTCTGTATCATGGTTCGACCTGTATGTCGCCCACAGCTGCAGATTAAATATAATTTATAATTTCTATGAAACATTTGTTTTAGCTGAAGTGCAGAGACTTCAAGAAAACGTAATGTTGCATCACCTGGAGGACGTCTCGGTTTGTCCGGAGCTTCGTCCTCCTGCTGCTCGGAGACGACTGGACTGTTTCCTGAAAGGTTAACGTCTCAATCTGCAGCAGCGCCGCTGCTCTCTGAGATAAACCGCTAAAGGTCACATGATCCAGACGAGCTCCGCCAACGCCGTAAAGGTCACCAAACCGACCACGGAGGTCTCTGGTGATCCATCAGAGGCCAGAGTGGAGCCCTGGTGAGCGTCCTGTTGGTCCCAGAAGCTCCTGGAGCTGTTTGTCTACCTCCAGAACCATGAAGACATCCAGGAGGTCTGAGAAAGCCAGGCTTGACTAATCCCTCTGAGCTGATCCTGGATTATTCTGCTGCCTGAGTGCTGAGCAGGATGAGCAGGAGCTGGAACTGATCCTGGGACGCTGAAGGCCTTCAGCAGGTCCATCACATGTCCTGATTCAGAGACGGAGACCAGCTGGTGTCTCCAGCTGCTGATGGAAACATCTAGAAATCAAATAAGCAAAGAGCCTGACGGTCATCTGACGAAGGAGATCATCGATGAATAACCTCCGACTCTGGGTGAGACCAGGTGGAGCCTTGAACTTCTCTGGAGGACAGAGGTGTCCAGACAGAACTCTGAACACAGAAACGTCCTGGTTTCATGTAGCTGAAGCTAATTTCACGCAGGAGACATCATGACTTCCAGATGGTGACGTCTCTTTATTCTTGATAAAGTATCAACAAGAACATCAGAAATGTGTTGAAACTGTCTCCCCCGTCCACCACCTTCATCAGGAACCAGGAGAACTTCCGTCAGGAACCAGGAGACCTTCATCAGGAACCAGGAGACCTTCATCAGGAACCAGGAGACCTTCATCAGGAACCAGGCATCAGGAACCGACTTCATCAGGAACCAGGACCTTCATCAGGAGACCTTCATCAGGAACCAGGAGGACCTTCATCAGGAACCAGGAGACTTTCATCAGGAACCAGGAACCAGGAGGAACCAGGTGACTTTCATCAGGAACCAGGAGACCTTCATTCAGGAACCAGGTGACTTTCATCAGGAACCAGGAACCTTCATCAGGAACCAGGAGACCTTCATCAGGAACCAGGTGACCTTCATCAGGGGGAACCAGGAACCAGGACCTTCATCAGGAACCAGGAGACCTTCATCAGGAACCAGGAGACTTTCATCAGGAACCAGGACACCTTCATCAGGAACCAGGTGACTTTCATCAGGAACCAGGAACCAGGACTTTCATCAGGAACCAGGAGACCTTCAGGAACCTTCATCAGGAACCAGGTGACTTTCCTCAGGAACCAGGAGACCTTCATTAGGAACCAGTTGACCTTCATCAGGAACCAGGTGACTTTCATCAGGAACCAGGAGACCTTCTTTAGGAACCAGGTGACCTTCTTAGGAACCAGGAACCTTCATCAGGAACCAGGGACTTCATCAGGAACCAGTGTGACCTTCATTCAGGAACCAGGTGACCTTTCATCAGGAACCAGGAGACCTTCATCAGGAACCAGGTGACTTTCATCAGGAACCAGTGAGACCTTCATTAGGAACCAGGGACCTTTCATTAGGAACCAGGTGACTTTTCAGGAACCAGGAGACCTCATCAGGAACCAGGTTGACTTTCATCAGGAACCAGGAGACCTTCATCAGGAACAACTTCATCAGACCTTCATCAGGAACCAGGGGACCATCAGGAACCAGGGACCTTCATGACCTTTCATCAGGAACCAGGAGACCTTTCAGGAACCTTCATCAGGAACCAGGTGACCTTCATCAGGAACCAGGTGACTTTCATCAGGAACCAGGTGACTTTCATCAGGAACCAGGTGGACCTTCATCAGGAACCAGGAGGACCCTTCATCAGGAACCAGGTGACTTTCATCAGGAACCAGGTGACTTTCATCAGGAACCAGGTGACTTCATCAGGAACCAGGTGACTTTCATCAGGAACCAGGTGACCTTTCATCAGGAACCAGGGGACCTTTCATCAGGAACCAGGTGACTTTCATCAGGAACCAGGAGACCTTCATCAGGAACCAGGTGACCTTTCATCAGGAACCAGGTGACTTTCATCAGGAACCAGGTGACTTTCATCAGGAACCAGGTGAACCTTCATCAGGAACCAGGTGACTTTCATCAGGAACCAGGAGGACCTTCATCAGGAACCAGGAGACCTTCATCAGGAACCAGGTGACCTTCATCAGGAACCAGGTGACCTTCATCAGGAACCAGGTGACCTTCATCAGGAACCAGGAGGACCTTTCATCAGGAACCAGGTGACTTTCATCAGGAACCAGGAGACCTTCATCAGGAACCAGGTGACCTTCATCAGGAACCAGGAGACCTTCATCAGGAACCAGGAGACCTTCATCAGGAACCAGGAGACTTTCATCAGGAACCAGGACACCTTCATCAGGAACCAGGTGACTTTCATCAGGAACCAGGAGACTTTCATCAAGAACCAGGAGACCTTCATTAGGAACCAGGTGACTTTCGTCAGGAACCAGGAGACCTTCATTAGGAACCAGTTGACCTTCATCAGGAACCAGGTGACTTTCATCAGGAACCAGGAGACCTTCTTTAGGAACCAGGTGACCTTCATTAGGAACCAGGTAACTTTCATCAGGAACCAGGAGACCTTCATCAGGAACCAGGTGACCTTCATTAGGAACCAGGTGACCTTCATTAAGAACCAGGAGACTTTCATCAGGAACCAGGTGACCTTCATCAGGAACCAGGAGACCTTCTTTAGGAACCAGGTGACCTTCATTAGGAACCAGGTAACTTTCATCAGGAACCAGGAGACCTTCATCAGGAACCAGGTGACTTTCATCAGGAACCAGGAGACCTTCATCAGGAACCAGGTGACCTTCATTAGGAACCAGGTGACTTTCATCAGGAACCAGGAGACCTTCATCAGGAACCAGGTGACCTTCATCAGGAACCAGGTGACTTTCATCAGGAACCAGGTGACTTTCATCAGGAACCAGGTGACCTTCATCAGGAACCAGGAGACCTTCATCAGGAACCAGGTGACTTTCATCAGGAACCAGGTGACTTTCATCAGGAACCAGGTGACTTTCATCAGGAACCAGGTGACCTTCATCAGGAACCAGGTGACTTTCATCAGGAACCAGTGACTTTCATCAGGAACCAGGTGACCTTCATCAGGAACCAGGTGACCTTCATCAGGAACCAGGTGACTTTCATCAGGAACCAGGAGACCTTCATCAGGAACCAGGTGACCTTCATTAGGAACCAGGTGACTTTCATCAGGAACCAGGAGACCTTCATCAGGAACCAGGTGACCTTCATCAGGAACCAGGTGACTTTCATCAGGAACCAGGTGACTTTCATCAGGAACCAGGTGACCTTCATCAGGAACCAGGAGACCTTCATCAGGAACCAGGTGACTTTCATCAGGAACCAGGTGACTTTCATCAGGAACCAGGTGACTTTCATCAGGAACCAGGTGACCTTCATCAGGAACCAGGTGACTTTCATCAGGAACCAGGAACCAGATCCAGCAGATCCAGACTCAGACCTGGTGATGTTATAGAGTAGAAGCTTCTCCCATCGTTCTGGTATCTCCTGGTGCTTCCTATCGTGCCCATAGAGGGTCTGAAGTGGAACCACCTGTGTGGGGGGGCTCTGCTAGTGAAGAGGTAAACGTTTGTTCAGTGATGTCATCAAAATAAATCCACACCTGACAGCTTCATCCATCATGTGATCGTGTGAATCCAGAAACCCAGAGAGCAGCAGACAGTCAGGTTCTTCTCGTCTGTGTCTGACATGTTTTCGTTTTGAAGGAGTGATGTGTCAGTCAGAGTCCTGGGGTTGATTACCCAGAGACGACATGATGCAGCCGCCGCTGTAATCGCTGACCTGACCTTGACATTTCCAACATGGATGCGCTGCGGGTGCATTCAGGCGTTAACCGCCCTCAGTCTGTGAATAAAGGTTAATACGAAGCCTTTCATCCAATTAAAAGTGACGTCATCAGAGATTCCTGCGTGACGCAGTTGTTGTGGTCAACCTGTGATTCAGAGTGAAGCCATGTTCGTTTCCTCTGGAGGTCCTGAACCACAGAGGAGCCTCTTAGGTTTGGTAGGACCTCCCAAGACAAGCTGGTTCTGGAGGACGGGCCAGACTCAGGGAGCAGAACTAGCTAGCAGTCGTTAGCTAGTTGCCGGTGAGTCGACCTGGAAGGATCCGGCTGCTGCAGGAGGGCTAGAAACAGTCCAGGTGGTTGGTCCTGGCTGGCAGCCTTCACCCCTGAACCCGTCCAGACCGGCCCAGAACCAACATGGACGTCAGTGGAGGTCGACTCATTGTTGGAGTCGACCCGGTTTCTGATGTTGCAGCCCACTAACCCTCACCGCCCTAGAAGCGCCGAGCCGAGAAAAGCTCATGGGCGCCATCCCGGGGGTCACGGGATGATTGACAGCAGGTCCCAGCAGACTTTTTAAGGTTATTATCATTAACGAAAACGAACGAAATAACGAAAAACTAGAATTGAAAAAACATTTTTGTTAACTGACGAAAGTTAAAAAAAAAAAAAAAACGATAACTAACTGAAACTGTATTATGTGTTTATAAAAAGAACTAAAATTAACTATAATAATGTCACGAACGTCCTTCGTTTTCGTGTTTGTATTTTTTTTCCCTAATAAACGTTTGAAATCTATTAACTTCGCTCCGCCGTACAACGACAACCGCAAAAAAAAAAAAAAAAAAAAAAAGATCCACAGTGATGGCTGCGTCAAAAGTTAAGAGAAAGCAGCTCAGTCCTATTTGGGATTTCTTTGACTATGACTGTTAACGATAAAAATAAGAGCCTTGTTGTAGAAGCAGGTGATACAATGTGTGGAATACTTCTGAAGGAGAAAAAAACCCACGAATCTGAAAGTCCGTTTGAAAAGCTCACACAAGAAGGCTAACCAAGACTAGCTGGATAAGCTAGCCTAAGCTAGCCCCCTGGAAAGAAGGCTAACCAAGAGTAGCTGGATAAGCTAGCCTAAGCTAGCCCCCTGGAAAGAAGGCTAACCAAGAGTAGCTGGATAAGCTAGCCTAAGCTAGCCCCCTGGAAAGAAGTCTAACCAAGACTACCTGAATAAGCTAGCCTAACCTAGCCCCCTGGAAAGAAGGCTAACTAAGAGTAGCTGGATAAGCTAGCCTAAGCTAGCCCCCTGGAGAGAAGGCTAACCAAGACTACCTGGATAAGCTAGCCTAAGCTAGCCCCCTGGAAAGAAGGCTAACCAAGAGTAGCTGGATAAGCTAGCCTAAGCTAGCCCCCTGGAGAGAAGGCTAACCAAGACTACCTGGATAAGGTAGCCTAAGCTAGCCCCCTGGAAAGAAGGCTAACCAAGATTAGCTGGATAAGCTAGCCTAAGCTAGCCCCCTGGAGAGAAGGCTAACCAAGACTACCTGGATAAGTTAGCTTAAGCTAACCCCCTGGAGAGAAGGCTAACCAAGACTACCTGAATAAGCTAGCCTAACCTAGCCCCCTGGAAAGAAGGCTAACTAAGAGTAGCTGGATAAGCTAGCCTAAGCTAGCCCCCTGGAGAGAAGGCTAACCAAGACTACCTGGATAAGCTAGCCTAAGCTAGCCCCCTGGAAAGAAGGCTAACCAAGAGTAGCTGGATAAGCTAGCCTAAGCTAGCCCCCTGGAGAGAAGGCTAACCAAGACTACCTGGATAAGGTAGCCTAAGCTAGCCCCCTGGAAAGAAGGCTAACCAAGATTAGCTGGATAAGCTAGCCTAAGCTAGCCCCCTGGAGAGAAGGCTAACCAAGACTACCTGGATAAGTTAGCTTAAGCTAACCCCCTGGAGAGAAGGCTAACCAAGACTACCTGAATAAGCTAGCCTAAGCTAGCCCCCTGGAAAGAAGACTAACCAAGAGTAGCTGGATAAGATAGCCTAAGCTAACCCCTTGGAAAGAAGGCTAACCAAGACGACCTGAATAACCTAGCCTAAGCTAGCCCCCTGGAAAGAAGGCTAACCAAGAGTAGCTGGATAAACTAGCCTAAGCTAGCCCCCTGGAAAGAGAAGCTACAGCTGCAGGCCAGTCAGCGTTGGGAAGGAACAGGAGAAAACAGCAACTATAATGGACTGTTTCCATGGAGACCAGATAGCTGCTGGTCAGTAAATACGCAGGAACACCACAAGAGGGAAGATGCATTGATAAATATATTTATTGAGACCAGAATGTAAACACGACTATGTGATTCGATAGCCTTCAAAAAGTTCAGTGCTTCACTCCAACCAAAATTACAACCCTAATTTACAAAATAAAACTAAAACTAACACTGAAACTAATAAAAACTAAACTAAAACTAAGTATTTCATAACAAAAACGAATAAAAACTAGCAAAACTGCTCTAAAAACGAATTAAAACTAACTGAATTTGGAAAAAAACTAAACTAAAAACTTAATAAAAACTAAAACTGATGATCACTCAGTCGAGCCACGCTGGAGGAGCAGTGGAGCTGCTGGTGGACGTCCACAGCTGGACATCCAACCTTCACACAGTCACAGCAGTTTCCAAGTACAGTTAAAAACAAAGCTTATTCTCCTTGAAATACGTCTACGGTCGGTAAGTTCTCATCCGTAGCTCAGAATAATGTTAAGCGGTAAGCAGCTAAAGTGATGAGGGCCCGGTCCGGTGCCCAGGGGCGAGCTGCTGGCGGAGTCAGTGGAGAGCTGTCAGTCAAATGGCTTCCAGCCGTTTGATTGGTCGGCCTTCCTTATGTGTATTTTCGTATAATTTTACCTGACGGGGGACAAGAACAGTCCCCCCGTCCATCTGTCATGGACGTAAAATCCAACCCCGCTCTTCCTACCGGACTGTAAATATGTCTGATCTGTTCTGGACCTGTTCCGAGCCCGACGAAGGTACTCGCGGTTTCCACATTTCCGCTTCGTTTTTTGTTAAATAAATAACGACAAATCTCTAAAAGCCACCAGCTGTTGCTTGGAGTTTATTGGAACGTAAATCTAGCGAGTGTGTGGAGACAAAGACGGCAGCGGAGGAACTGCAGGGACACATTTTAGCCCAACTCCTTTAAAGACGGTGAGGAGCGGGGGGGGGGGGGGGGGGGGGTTTCAGCCTGTCGCCATGGCAACCCTGCAGCCACCCATGTCGTTATCTGCAGGCTTTGACTTGCAGTGGTGCTGTTGTGTCTCCGGAGGAGACCGAGGAGGACGAGGAGCCCTGATGAAGGCTGGTCTTCAGCTGTGCGTCTGTCTGAGAGGTGATGAAAGACCGGAACGATGCGAGTTAGGAGGCTGAGGAGACGACATGGGAGCAAGGAGACACCTGGACATGGAGACACCTGGACATGGAGAGGCCTGGACTCAGAGACGTCTGGACTCAGAGACGCCTAAACTGAGAGATGGCCATCATCCATCCATCCATCCATCCATTCATTCATCCATCCATCCATCCATCCATCCATCCATCCATCCATCCATCATCCATCATCCAGCCATCCATCCATCCATCCATCATCCAGCCATCCAGCCATCCAGCATCCATCCTCATCAGCCAATCCAGCCATCCATCATCCATCCATCCATCCAATCCAATCCATCCATAGAGCCATCCATCCATCCATCCATCATCCATCATCCAGCATCCATCATCCATCCATCCATCCAGAGCATCAGCACCATCCATCAGCCACCATCCATCCATCCATCCATCCATCCACCAGCCCATCCATCCATCATCCATCCAGCAGCATCCATCCATCCATCCATCCACAATCCATCCATCCATCATCCTCCATCCACCATCCATCCCATCCATCATCATCCATCCATCCATCCATCATCCATCCATCCATCCATCAGCATCATCCATCCCATCCATCATCCATCCATCCATCCATCATCCATCCATCATCCATCCAGCCACCATCCATCCATCCATCCATCCATCCATCCATCCATCCATCCATCATCCATCATCCATCCATCCATCATCATCCATCCATCCATCCATCCATCCAGTCCATCCATTCATACATCCACATCCATATCCATCCATCCATCCATCCAGCCATCCATCCATCCATTCATCCATCATCCATCCATCCATCCATCCATCCATCCATCATCCATCCATCCCATCCATCATCCATCCATCCATCCATCCATCCATCCATCCATCATCATCCATCCATCCATTCATACATCCATTCATCCATCATCTATCCATCCATCCATTCATCCATCATCCATCCATCCATCCTTCCTTCCTTCCTTCCTTCCTTCCTTCCTTGGGTCATGATCCGCCTTTAAACCTGAACTGGAGTCCTTCAAGGATCAGTTCCTGGACTGCTGTTCTTCAACCTCAATGTTTCAACCACAGTGAAGCTCAGATCTACTTCCAGCAGAAGACTCTGGTCCATCAGACATCAGAGAACAGGAACAGTAGACAAAAATCCATCTATTTGGCAACAAAATAGAAATAAATAGAAGTTTTTGTCCAGCTTGAATCCAGAGTGATTGAAACAAAATAAAACAGGTGAGGAATCGTTTTATGTGACTCAGAGCTGATCATCAGCAGCATCATCAAGACTAGCTGATAAGCTAGCCTAAGCTAGCCCCTGGAAAGAAGGCTAACCAAGAGTAGCTGGATAAACTAGCCTAAGCTAGCCCCCTGGAGAGAAGGCTAACCAAGACTACCTGGATAAGCTAGCCTTTTCCAGTGAACCTCCTGTTGATCTTAAATGTGCTCCAACTCCAAACACCTGTACAACTGAACTGAAAACAGTTGTTTTATGTGCCTTTCCGGGCTCTTCTGACCCATCCTGTACTCATCAGCAGCGCTGACGGCTCCTGGGAGGTCCTCCAGCTGGTTCCTTGAGGGTGTGAGAAGTTAAGAGGATTTAACATCATTGTAGAAGATCAGCTCATGTTACACCTGCACATTTCAAGCTGACATATATGGTGAAACTTTTAAAACTTTCTGTCTTGTAATTAATTAGCTCTCAGTGACTCGCAGTAAAATTTCACTCTTGCAGTTAAAAGGACATTTAAGAGCACAACGAGCCGTGTGACCTTTAAAATAAGCAGTTTGACACCACACACTGACTCAACAGTTTACTGCCCTAAATATCCATGAGTTATGGTTTAATATAGTTTTACCTGATGAGGTCATTTAACTTTATACTCTTTAAATTTTATATCATTTAACCCTAAATTTCGCTTATAAGCTTATTTTTAATACGTTTTAAAATACTAAAATACTATATTTTCATATAACTTCATTTTGTAATATTATAATTTTGTAATATTATTTTAACGTTTTATATTTTATTTTATATGTTTTTATGTTTTGTAACTTTTATTTTTGCTTTTTAAGGTTTTATTGCTGTAAAAATGTTTATTGTTGTTTTCTACATCCTATTTTTATTTCATCTTATATTTTATTTCTTATAGTATATTATTTGATGTACTTTATAATTTTATACTTTTTATTTTAAATTAGTTTATTTTACAATTTATTGTGATATGTTGTAGTATTTTTTTTATTTTGTACAATTATCCTATATTTCATATATATCATAATAATTTTTTGTTGAGATTATTTTATTTTATATATTACTATTCCATCATTTACTTGTTCAAAATATTTTTAATGTATATCTTTAACCTTATGGTTCTTTTTTATTGTGCTTTGTATTTATATTTGTATTATTTCATTTTACACACACACACACACACACACACGTACATATAAGTTGATTGTGGGGACGGTAACTGTCACCATCACTGTCAGCACTGGGGAAGCTGCAGTTCCCCTGCTGACCACTAGGGACTGGACTGGTGTGTAGTTCTCCTGGAGGCCCGTGAGCGTCATCATCAGCCACCAGGACCAACCAGTATCTTCAGAAGGTGACATCACAGTGTAGACCAGGTCCAGGTCTGTGGTGTTTCTGTTGTTTTAGTTTATGTGAGGATTCAATCATATTTCAAAATCTTTTTCTCTTTAGTTCCACAGGTTCACGTACTTGCTGTCGCTCGAACAGGAAGTGGAGACGTCCTCGCGGCCCAACAGCAGTTACATGAACGCTCCACGATGGATGGTGAGGATGAGGATCCTCTCTGCTCTTCATCCTCAGGTCTCAGATGAAACTGCCGTCCTCGTTATGAAAGCAGCGGCGGCTCTGAATGACTTCTTTGTCATGAATTGATTAAGGTTCCCAAACAGCCTTTAAGGAGCGCAGCTGTGTGATGTGATCATTAATTTGTTTTACAGAGATCCTCAGATGTCGATAATTCCCCCGGTATTGTTTGGAGACGGTGAACTGGGAGGTGATCATAAATCACAGTTTTCTGGACGAGATGTCTGCTCCAAAAGTGATTCATCATTTTAATAAACGTGTCACCGCATAGCTCCGGTTTTTCTCCCTCCTCCTGGCTGAGCTGCAGCTGCGGAGGAGTCAGGATTACAGTTTAACACCGGTTAAACCCCAACTCTCTTTGAATTCCCCAGGCACCCTCAGGGCCAGGATGGGGGCAGATTCACAGATTTGGTTTGAAAGAAATCACGGATCAGAGTCTCTTTGAAACCTGCTGCTTCATCTGTGTTGGGTGATGTGGCTGCGACGTCCCTGAACAGCTTCGTTCAGAGGTCACGCTGGATGAAGCCGTGACTGAGAGCTGAAAGGTCACCCTAACAACGTTCCACTCAGCTGGTTCCCTTCTCTTTTCAACGCTGCTACAGAAAACAAGTGCAGCCAGAGCTGAAACGAGGATGAGCGGAGCTCTGCTGGGACCATTCGCAGGGTTTGACGCTCTGCAGTCGGGGCAAACCCTGTCCTAGCTTCATCCAGAAATGGGCAAATGTGCAGAACAAGCGGGCCTGGAAGCCAGTGGAACACGTCCACATTAGCTCAGCACGAGCGAAGACTCGCCAACGGACCCTTCCAGATCAACTCACAACCCGTCACGGCCGTCTGTTCAAATTCAAATTCAAAATACTTTATTAATCCCACAAGCGGGAAATTCAAGTTTCAGTACACCAGGAAAAATCTGGTGTACTAGGGGAGCTGCTAGCGTCCAGCGCTCCTTTTCATGCCAGGTCCCGTGGTCCGAGTGCTAACTCCAGGTAACAGCCGTTAAAACAGTTAACAGCCGTTAGAACCAGTATATCTCCATAACGATGACCAGTGAGATATCTCCAGGTCAGAGGAGGAAACACCGATGAACCAGACCGCCTCCTCTGGGAAGACCGAGCTCCATTCAGTCCGGCGAGCGACGGAGCCGACCGTCCCAGAGCCCGGTTCATCATGCGGACCGGACCAGGCCGTTGTCGTCTCCCCCGGCGGTGCTGGGCCCCACCAGGTCACCAGACGGCCCCTGCCAGGTCAGCTGACCCATCCGGCGTGTAGACTGCTGGACGGGGGCAGCATGCCGCCGCCGCCGCTACGTCGGGGGCTCCCGTCCCGGCTCAGTGACGCTGCAGCCCGGATCCAGTGGCGGTGGTTGCCGCGGGTAGCAGTTCAGGGCTACTTAGCTTAGCTTACCTGAACCGGCCTCCAGCGACATCGTCCATGTCCGCGGCGGCAGGTCTCCACCAGCCGCAAGAGGACCGATCCGTCCTCTGCAGACAGTATGTCGACATCCGACCGCAGATCACCAGAAACCGGGCACAAACTGGAGCGTCCAGCGTCGCAGGGATAAGTCCCGGAGCAGCAGCAAGAAGCGTCCATGCCAGGCGTCGTCCAGGCAACGATAAGACTGGTTCTTCTGCCTCACAGATGTGCACATCTTTGACGTTTATACTTTTGTGTTGTCTGTTTGTGTCTCTCTGTGATTCCACCACCAAACACTAGAGGGCGGTACAGGTTGTCTTCTGCAGCGCTGTAGCTAGCAGTGCTGAGCTTCCTTTTGTTAACTTCCTCTGTGTAGCTCAGATGTAGCAACGGAGCAAATAAAGGACATGGATGCTGCTATCGGTCATCCATATCCCTGATATGTCCCGTTTCCACGAAATTAAAAACAACAAAAAAATAAATAAATAAAATCTGGATCTTTGCGGAAAAAATACAAAAAGCTGAAATTTTCTGAGAAATAAAAAATTAGAAATTTAGTAAAAGTCGTGATATGATGTCAAAACGTTGCAAAATTGTGAAATTAGATTTTACACCAAAAATTTGACTTAAAGATGTAATTTCATACCAAATAAACACAATTTTGAGAGAAATTTGCTTTTTGCAAAAAAAAGTTGACATTTTTTTTTTTTTCATAAAATGAGGACTTTGAATTTTGAAAGATTTTTGTATAATTGTACCTTCCTGTACATTTTAGTACAGGAAGGTGCAATTATACAAAAATCTTTCAAAATTCAAAGTCCTCATTTTATGTTAAAAAAAAAAAACCCAAAAGTTCCAACTTTGCGAGCATCGTCGTTTTATGAGAAGATATATTGAACCAAAATGACACAATTTTGTAAAATTTGAGGTTTTATGAAAAAAATGTGCACAACTATGATGAAGTTGTGGAATTTGCAGTTTTTACAACAGAAATTTTGTTCTTTCCAGTCCGATTTTGTGAGAGTTAATTTTTTTAATCACAAATCTGTTCAATCACAGGCAGTTGGATCGATCACTGGTTTAAAATTCACAGCTTTATGAAAAAGTCATAAACTATATCAAAAAAATTTGGATGTTTTTGAAAGCTGAAATAATGAGTCAAAAAGTTTCAGTTTTGTGAAATATGTAATTCTACATTCTATTCTATTCTATTCTATTCTAATGTGACTGGTTCTGTCCTTCACTGCTGATGTAAATGCTAATAAACTCCCCTCTGGGTATCAATAAAGGGTTATCTTATCTTAACCTGTGGCTTCATTAACAACTGAAATGCCGTTGCTCCTCAGAAAACCTCACGAAACCCTGAAGTGTCAGCAGGAAATGCCTCCCGCACGAGATAATACAGAATATAAAGAGATCTCCCGGCGTGACGGGAGTCCTCTGTGATGAAAAGCTGCGGTTATCAGCTTCATCTCGGCAGCAGGGTCTAATCTAAGAAATAATAATTTCATAAAAAGGTCAGCTCACGGAGACGGGCTGAGCCAGAAATGATGTGTCTGATGAGGCAGTCGTTTAGCATTTTTCAGAGAACTCGTTCTATTTTCACAACCCAGAAGAAAAGGTCAACGAGGAAGCCACACCTGCTGGTTTCATCTGCTCAGGTGAGGATGAAGGAGACAGGGAAGAGGAGAGTAAAGGGGACTAACCAGTGTCCGGTTACCCGTTTACCAGTACTGGACATCTGAGACAATCAACCTGCTGCATGAAGACAACCCACCAAGAAGACATCCTCGACTGACTGTAGATGATAGGTTTCACAGATGGGTGTTGGACCAGTTCAGAAGACCTTGAGGTCTTTTCTTGAGACCTCAGTGACATTTGTGAAGAAGTCTCCTGAAGACCAGAGGGTCTTTCTCAAAACCCTTAGGGACTTTTCTGAAGGCCTTGGGTGTCTTCAGAAGACCTTGTGACTTCTGGAGACCACGCGGTTCTTCCTAAAGCCTTAGGGTCTTTTCTGGAGACCCTAATATAGAGATTTTTCTAAAGGACTCGGGAGTCTTCTAAAGACTTAAAGGATTTTCTGAAGACCTAACGAGTGTTCTTAAACCTTAAAAGATTTTCCAAAGACCTTAGATGTCTTCTAAAGACTTAAAGGATTTTTTGAAGACCTAACGAGTCTTCTATAACCTTAAAAGATTTTCCGAAGACCTTAGATGTCTTCTAAAGACTTAAAGGGATTTTCTGAAGACCTAACGAGTCTTCTAACCTTAAAAGATTTTCCAAAGACCTTAGATGTCTTCTAAAGACTTAAAGGATTTTCTGAAGACCTAACGAGTGTTCTTAAACCTTAAAAGATTTTCCAAAGACCTTAGATGTCTTCTAAAGACTTAAAGGATTTTTTGAAGACCTAACGAGTCTTCTATAACCTTAAAAGATTTTCCGAAGACCTTAGATGTCTTCTAAAGACTTAAAGGGATTTTCTGAAGACCTAACGAGTCTTCTATAACCTTAAAAGATTTTCCAAAGACCTTAGATGTCTTCTAAAGACTTAAAGGGATTTCCTGAAGACCTAACGAGTCTTCTATAACCTTAAAAGATTTTCCGAAGACCTTAGATGTCTTCTAAAGACTTAAAGGGATTTTCTGAAGACCTAACGAGTCTTCTAAAACCTTAAAAGATTTTCCGAAGACCTTAGATGTCTTCTAAAGACTTAAAGGGATTTTCTGAAGACCTAACGAGTCTTCTAAAACCTTAAAAGATTTTCCGAAGACCTTAGATGTCTTCTAAAGACTTAAAGGGATTTTCTGAAGACCTCAGGGTCTTTTCTGAAGGCCAAGGAGGTCTTCAGGAAGGCTGCTCTGTCAATTAATGTCTTTCCTTGTATCTTCTTGAGACTTTTTAATGGAGCTTTTCTGTTGAAACTATGAGAACTACGAGAACATCCTCATCATGGGCACTGATGATTGTTCCTCTCTCAATCTACACTCAGGAAGCATCAACAACCCCACTTCCAAAAATGTTGGGACGCTGTGTAAAATGAAAACAAAAGCAGAATGCAAAGATTTTTTTAGATCTCATAAACTCATATTTTATTCTGAAGAGAATATAAAGAACATGTCAGATGCTGAAACTGAGACATTTTACCACTTCAGGGAGAATATTAGTTAATTTTGACGTTGATGGCAGCGTTGGGGGCCCATAAATGGGTCCACGGTGGTCCTACCTGTGTTTGTTCACGTGGACTCTCAGTGGGATCTGCCTGGATTTTAGGTGTGTCCATCTGGTTAATTTTATGACCAACTCTATGGGACACCCCCCCCCCCATTAAACCAAGCCTATTTAGCCCAGTTGTGTCCCTCATGGGGCCCATACATTTGGTCCACATAGGTTCCCAGTTGTGGCCCATAATACTAAAACCACATGGAAGCCATCTGACCATTTACAGCCTACTTTTAACTCAGATGGACCCACTTGGACATGCTGTCTGAAACCAGGAGATCTGTCCTCCCATTGTGTGATCCTGTTCGTGTCCTGCTCTGAATCCTTGATGGATGTGAAGACAGTCGTCCATGACGGAGCTCGGCGCTGAACTGCACGGCGAGGGGAAATAAAATGGGCCTTTCAAACGTTCGTTTGACTTCAGAGAGACTGTACATGGGCTGACTTTAATTGCTGCTCTGTTCATGTGAACATTTAAATACAACAGAAGGGGCATAATCATCTGGGTGGAAGTCCTCTGCTGCTGATTACAGCCTCTGTTTCACAAACCGCTGCTTAGATGAGAGAAAAAAGGCAGCAGCGATAGACGTCGGAGGTTTCCTGAAACGCTGATCTACAGATCAGCCGGTGATACTCCCGTTAATGTGATCTTCATGTCTAACGTTTTGTCTGTTTGCTTGATTTGGCGACATCTTCTAGATTTAGGAAACAAGGGACAAAATGAATACTTTGAACACTATTCCACAGGTGCCTCTGTGATGAAAGAATAGTGACAGTTTCCTGGCTCAGATGGAGAAACCAACACTGTGTCGGGTGACGATGGGGGGGCCGTTGACCTCAGCTGGAGGTGCCGTTGGGTGGAGGAAGGTTCCTCAAGGCTCTGGATGTCGTCTGGCTGTCTTGGTTGACACGTCTCTGTAACGTTGCATGGACGTTATGGGCAGTAACTCTGGACTGGCAGACTGGGGTGGATTTGCTTAGAATCTGATTGGTCAAAAGTAGGGGTGTGAAAAAATAATCGATTTGGTGATATATTGCGATTTTCATCCACCCGATATAATATCGATTTTTCAGCTCATGACATCAATCTTTTAGGAAAATTCATTCATTCACTTAAATAATAAACTATAAATACGTTATAATATGTCCTTTGAATGATCAATTCGTTGCCCAGACGACGCCTGGCATGGACGCTTCTCGCTGCTGCGACGTTGGACGCTGGACGCTCCAGTTTGTCCCCGGTTTCTGGTGATCTGCGGTCGGATGTCTACATACTGTCTGTAGGGGGCGGATCAGTCCTCTAGTGGCTGGTGGAGACCTGCCGCCGCGGACATGGACGGTGTCGCTGGAGGCTGGTTCGGGAAAGCTAAGCTAAGTAGCCCTGAACTGCTACCCACGGCAACCACCGCCACTGGATCCGGGCTGCAGCGTCACGGAGCCGGGACGGGAGCCCCCGACGTAGCGGCGGCGGCGGCATGCTGCCCCCGTCCAGCAGTCTACACGCCAGATGGGTCAGCTGACCTGGCAGGGGCCGTCTGGTGACCTGGTGGGGCCCAGCACCGCCGGGGGAGACGACAACGGCCTGGTCCGGTCCGCATGATGAACCGGGCTCTGGGATGGTCGGCTCCGTCGCTCGCCGGACTGAAGGAGCTCAGTCTTCCCAGAGGAGACGGTCTGGTTCATCGGTGTTTCCTCCTCTGACCTGGAGATATCTCACTGGTCATCTTTATGGAGATATACTGGTTCTAATGGTTGTTAACTGTTTTAACGGCTGTTACCTGGAGTTAGCACTCGGACCACGGGACCTGGCATGAAAAGGAGCGCTGGACACTAGCAGCTCCTCTAGTACACCAGATTTTTCCTGGTGTACTGAAACTTAAAATTTCCCCCTTGTGGGATTAATAAAGTATTTTTAATTTGAGTTTGAATTTGAATCAATATCATCTGATGAACATATACAGCAACTGGATTTTTCATCTCTACTTTTAATTTTGATATTAACCGGGTAGAATATTGCAATATATCGCGATACTATCATATCGTGACCCAAGTATCACGATACATATCGTATTGCGAGGTCCTTGACAATACTCACCCCTAGTTAAAAGTCTGCAGATGATGACAGCTTTCCTGTTTTTTCTTTCTTTTCAGCTTCAAACAGTGCAGGTATCAGGATCATACAGTGATAGTTTATCATTCTTATTTGTTTTTCTAGTCATGTTGAACTTCGTAAAACATTCACGTTAGTATCCTACCATCTCTCCACAGACTGGCCTTCAGCAGAGAGCTCAGTCTCATCACCTGACCTTGACGAGGCATCGGTCTGCAGTCAGACATCTGTTGACATCACCTGAATGTATTTAACGTGCACTATTCAATACCACAGATTTAAATGATATATTTGTAATAATATACACTATATAGCCAACAGTATTCGGTCACCTGCCTTGACTCTCATCTGAGCTTTAGCTCCTCCCATTCCTAATCAATATGATGTGGCTCCACCCTTTAAAACAGCTTCAGCTCTTCTGGGAAGGCTGTCCACCAGGTTCAGGAGTGTGTTTATGGGGATTTTTGTCCATTGATCCAGAAGAACATTTGTGAGGTCAAACACTGATGTTGGACCAGAAGGTTTGGTCCTCAGTCTCCAAAGGTCTTCTATCAGTTTGAGGTCAGGACTCTGCAGGCCAGTCCAGTTCATCCACCAGTCTCTTCCATCCATGTCTTCATGGACCTGCTTTGTGCTCTGGTGCACAGTCATGTTGAAGAGGAAGGGTCCAGCTCCAAACTGGTCCCACAAAGTTGGGATCATGGAATTGTCCAGAATGTCTTGGTCTGCTGAAGCATTCAGAGTTCCTTTAACTGGAACTAAAGGTCCAAGCCCAGCTCCTGAAAAACAACCCCACACCAGAACCCCCCTCCACCAAACTTTACACTTGAATCAATGCAGTCAGACCAGTACCGTTCTCCTGGAAACCACCAAACCCAGACTCTTCCATCAGATCACCAGATGGAGCAGATCTCTTCTCACTATGTTCTTCAGCATCCTCTGACCCCGCCCCCTCAGTTTACATGTCCTACCACTTCATGGCTGAGTTGCTGTTGTTCCCAAACACTTCCATTTCCTGATAATCCAGCTGACAGTTGACTGTGGAACATTAAGGAGAGAGGAAACTTCACCACTGGATTTGTTTCTCAGGTGTCATCCTATCACAGTTCCACGCTGGTGTTAGGATTTCATAATTAACTCAAAAGATTCTTTAACTGTTTAAAACTAAACTTTATTGCTTGTAGGAATGCTGGCTGTTTTTACCCTCTGCCGAGGAGGTTGTGTTTTTAACTCAAAAAGTTAAGGATGGATTTTGATGAAATTTTCGGGAATTGTCAGAAATGTGAAAAAGAAGAACTGATTTAATTTTGGGTGTGATCTGGAAAACAATCATGGATTCTGGATCACTTTCAAATTTTTGATAACATTGCGGTCAATGAGGCCGAACATTTTGTTTCTCAATATCTCCGTTAATTATTGCCCAAAACTTGGGATTGACAATGGGAACCTCTATCAAATTTCAAAGGCTGATCCAGATCTGATCCACTTTTGATACCGTTGATCACGGCCTTTTGCTGCATAGATTAGAGCACACTGTTGGAATTAAAGGGACAGCATTAGGCTGGCTTAAGTCATACCTATCTGACAGGTTCCAGTTCGTCCATGTTAATGACGTCTCTTCTACACGGACTAGGGTCTGCTATGGCGTCCCACAGGGTTCAGTTCTGGGACCAATCCTTTTCACTTTATACATGTTGCCCTTGGGAAAAATTATCCAGAGCCATGGCATAAACTTTCATTGCTACGCTGATGATACGCAGCTGTACTTATCTATGAAACCAGAGGAAACAAAACCGTTGGCTAAACCTCAAGGGTGTCTTAATGACATTAAGTCCTGGATGTCCTCTAATTTTTTGCTTCTAAACTCGGATAAAACAGAGGTTATTGTCTTTGGTCCCAAACACCTGAGGAATGGATTGACTGGATTTACGCTGGCTTCCAGCACAGTTGTGAAAAACCTTGGAGTCATTTTTGATCAGAATACGTCATTTAAGCAGAATATTAATCAGGTTTGCAAGACTGCCTTTTTTCATCTCTGAAATATTGCCAAGATTAGGAGCATCCTCTCCCAGGGTGATGCCGAAATTAATCCACACATTTGTCAGTTCTAGACTGGATTACTGTAATGCGTTGTTAGCAGGATGTCTGAAAAAGCTCGCTGAATAGCCTTCAATTGATCCAGAACGCAGCAGCGAGGGTGCTGACAGGAATCCGCAAGCGAGATCACATCTCTCCTGTGTTAGCCTCCCTCCATTGGCTTCCCGTGAAATTTAGAATTGAGTTTAAAATTCTGCTTCTCGCATATAAGGCCCTTAATGGCCTAGCTCCACGCTATTTACAAGACTTGATAGCACGTTATGCTCCAAATAGAGCTCTCCGCTCTCAGAGTGCAGGATTACTAGAATATCTAAAAGTAGGTTTGGAGGACGGGCCTTCTGCTACCAGACACCTTTATTCTGGAACCAGCTACCAGTTTGGGTTCAGGAGGTTGACACCATCTCCATCTTTAAAACTAAATTGAAAACATTTCTGTTCAGTAAAGCCTACAGTTAGTCTAAACTATAGTGTGTACGGGCTAATAGTTATAGCTATAGTTGTAGTAGCTCAGACTGGAGTAGCTCGTCTTAATCACAGGTTCGTCATAGTTATGCTGCTATAGGCCTACGCTGCAGGGGGACACCAGCATGATCTGCTGAGTGGTGTCTCCACTGCTCTTCTCCTTTTTGGCGGAGGTCTGCTCTCTGACTGATTTTCTAGTTTATAACTGTGAGTCCTCAGTTTTGTCACCTTTAGTCTCCTGCTGCTTTAGGTTTTTATGACCTAACGACCGGGACCTCCTGGTCTCAAAAAGTTTGTGACTTCCACAGAAAACCATGTTTGAATGACATCTCTTCCTGGACTGAGACAATCAACAACATGTGTCTGGACTTGTGATTTAAAACTGCCGGTCACCTGGATTTTGAGATAAAGGAGAATTATGCAAGACCCCCCCCCCCACACACACACACACCTTCTAGAGTTATTAAAGGGAGACAGTCCGACAGTCTTGTGTGCATTTGTCCTCAAAACCTCTGCAGTGATGAGAACAGAGTAAATATTCTGCATGACATATTAAACCTTCTATCAATCTTTGTGTATTAAACTTTCTATTAGTCTTTGCTTTCAGTCTTTTCTTGACACCAGATAAAATAACACATAAAACTTTTCACTGGAATTAACTGAGCTCCTGAGAGCAACCCATTCTTCCACAGTCTGCATGTCTAGGTGATTAATTTATACACCTGTGGACATGGAAGTGACTGGAACACCTGATTCTGATCATCTGGATGGGTGAACAAATACTTTTGGCAATAATGTGTATCTATCTGGGTCATGCAGGAATGCTTTTATGACAACATATCTTTACTACTATATGAATAAACAGATCCAGCGTAACTGGTATCTGTTTATTCCATGTATCTGAATATAATAAAATATAATTAATCTGATATCTTAATCTGCCTGCCAACTGGTTATTTAGTGAACTGCATGGGGCCGTCACCTTTCCCCCCTTTTTAAAGCCCACTTCCATTCAGCCCACTTGTATCCTCAGGAGCCCACACTGGTTCCCATAATACTGGACCCATAAAGGACCCACGACATCTGATCGCATACGGAGCCCCAGGTCACCCACAGGAGATGTCCACTGCTGCTAAGAATCATGGGAGACGCCGCCAGAAATTGTATTTCTTCTCTACATTCTCACCACATTTATTTTGGACCTTATGAGCATTTCAAACCGAGGCGGGGGAAAGACTGCGTGAAAATAAAGTCAATTTGCAGAGAGCCGGCTGCGGCGGATATCCGTGGAATTAAATTCCCTGATGAGCTTGTTGCTAATTACTGCAGAGGCTCAGGGACTTCACACGGACGTGTAACTTATCCTCCTGACTATTGTAGCGACGACTCAACATGTCCAACTGTCATTAAAACCTCTACGGATTATCAGAGATTACACACAGTCCAATCATGTCACGTACACCGAACCAAGCCCCAAAAGACTGGAGACGTTAGCGCCACCGAGGAGTCCTGCACAGATGACGGACCATGAGGCAGTGAGACAGACACAACTATCGTCCACAGCCTCCTACAGCCTGAATGATGGACAAAACAACTTCACTTTCTCCAGCCCAACTCTGAACTCAGGCTGAACTTTGGTTTTTCACCATCAGGAATCAGATTCCAGTCAGTTCATTCAGTCCCAAATTTCTGAGACAAATCAGAGTCAGTTTTGAACGCTTGGACTGTTTCTGTCGCCAGCAGAACCTCGAGTTCACAGGGAACGTACGGTTGTCAACAAGGTTATTATAGTTAACGAAAACTAGAATTGAAACAACATTTTTGTTAACTGAAATAAAATTTAAAAAGAGAGTTTTAAAAAAATGATAACTAACTGAAACTGTATTTTGTATTTATAAAACAAACTAAAATGAACTATAATATCAAGAACGTCCTTCGTTTTCGTATTTGTAATTGTTTTTTTCACATAAACGTTATGGGATTTACATTAAATCTATTTACTTCGCTCTGCCGTACAACAACAACAGCGAAAAAAAAAACCTAGAGTGATCAGTGATGGCTGTGGTGAAAGTTGGGAGAAAGTGGCACAGTCTTATTTATGATTTCTTTAAATATGACTGTATTAAAAAGTTTTATTATAAATGTTAGTGCCTTGTTGTAGAAGCAGGTGATACAATGTGTGGAATACTTCTAACTCGAGAGGGGAAAAACCCAACGAATCTGAAAGTTCATTTGAAAAGCTCACATAAGAAGGCTAACCAAGACTACCTGGATAAGATAGCCTAAGCTAGCCCCCTGGAAAGAAGGCTAACAAAGACTACCTGGATAAGCTAGCCTAAGCTAGCCCCCTGGAAAGAGAAGCTAAACAAGAATTCCTGGATAAGCTAGCCTAAGCTAGCCCCCTCGAAAGAAGGCTAACCAAGACTACCTGGATAAGCTAGTCTAAGCTAGCCCCCTGGAAAGAAGGCTAACCAAGACTACCTGGATAAGCTAGCCTAAGCTAGCCCCCTCGAAAGAAGGCTAACCAAGACTACCTGGATAAGCTAGTCTAAGCTAGCCCCCTGGAAAGAAGGCTAAACAAGACTACCTGTATAAGCTAGCCTAAGCTAGCCCCCTGGAAAGAAGGCTAACCAAGGCTACCTGGATAAGCTAGTCTAAGCTAGCCCCCTGGAAAGAAGGCTAACCAAGACTACCTGGATAAGCTAGTCTAAGCTAGCCCCCTGGAAAGAAGGCTAAACAAGACTACCTGTATAAGCTAGCCTAAGCTAGCCCCCTTGAAAGAAGGCTAACCAAGACTACCTGGATAAGCTAGTCTAAGCTAGCCCCCTGGAAAGAAGGCTAACCAAGACTACCTGGATAAGCTAGCCAGCTACAGCTAGAACAGTCAGCGTTGGGAAGGAACGCGAGAAAACAGAAACCATAACGGACTGTTTCCACCGGCGGTCAGTAAATACGCAAGAACACGACGTGCTGGTTTAGAGACTCCTGGCTTTGAAAAAGTGCGACTTGTCTCATGAATGGCTTCATGTTATGTCCATGTGTCTTTAATCTTTTTATTTTTTTTTAACCGAGCATACTATGTGCATCTAACATCAGGAGCAGCATTGCTATCTTGTTGGCTGCTGTGTTATTTGCGTATGGCTGTTCACGTGTCATAGTCTAAATACATTTGGTTTTAGAATTGTATCTTTTATTGAGTTTTTATTGTGCAATAATTGTTCTGATGATTTTGAATTTCACAAATTCACATTTCAAAAAAAAGAATAAAAACTAGCAAAACCGCTCTAAAAACTAATTAAAACTAACTGAATTTAAAAAACTAAACTAAAAACTAAATAAAAGCTAAAACAAAAGAAAAATCAAAAACTTTTATAACTCTGGTTGTTAATTGTCCAAATCCATCCAGCTGTTCCTGGGATACGTCCTTGTTGAAACGGCAGCAGCTGCTCCACATGGGGGCGCCAGCGCACAGACTGAAGAGGTCAGCTGATACAAACAAACCTGTCTCAAATAAAACCTCTAATATACGTTGTTTATTTAGAAAACATATCATTTTAATCATTTATTTGTACTGCATTTAGAATATAACTCCGAATTATAAATTAGAATTTAGAATATAAATTCTTAATGTAAAAAGCTACTTTTTCCACAAAATAGTAAATTTTTGTTGTAAAAATCATCTTTTGTTGCATAAAACTGCAACTTCGCTACTTTTTAAAATCATAATCTCTTAACTTTCTTCCATCTAAAATCATCGCTGATTGAATGTAAAATCATGATTTAATTCTCTTAAAATTGCTTTTTTTGTTGTTATAAAAAGTCTTTAACAGAAAATTTTGCCTCACACTTTTTTTTTCACATAAACCCATAAATAAATTTCACTTAAATTCTTAATCTAAAATCACAACTTTTTTCTTATAGAAATTCTTAATGTAAAACTGTGAATTGTTTTACATGAAATCAAACCTTTTCCCATGTAAAATTATGATTATGTTTTAATCAAATGCCCATTTTTTTTTTGCTTTTTTTCTAAATATACTAAATATTCTAAATATTTCTAAATATACATTTTGTAACAAGAAACTTTTGACTTTTTCTTTAAAAAAAAAATCAATGGAAAATTGACAAACTATGAAACAAAAATCATGTTTTACTCATGCTTTTTTTGCTTATATGTAAATTTTGTAACAAGAACCTTTTTGACTGTCAATTTTCCATTTAAATTTTTTTTAAGTAAATCTATGAAACAAAAAATCATAACATTTTTCAGATAAAATCACCATGCTTTTTTTCTCCTAAAGTGCAACAGTCATTAATTTAAAATGTTTCGCTACAAAACCACTTTTTAACGACATAAAACCTGTACATTTGTAATAAAGCCAGGTTTATAGATCGGTGACTCCTCTGAACCACCAACAGCAGCCGAACTTCACCGAAGAGTTTCCACCGTCACCAGAGGGTTGTTTCAGTGACGGAAGTCACTTCCTGTTCCCGCTGACTGACCTTTAACGATGAGACGCTGTGAGGTCTGATGGTTCGCTGATTAAAGGAACAAGAGAGATGGGATTCATTTGCCCCCCGTGGTGGTGAGGAGGGGGGGGCAGATAAAACATGGAGGACGACCGTAAAGACAGATAAACCTGGACAAAGTCGAGGACACAGATGACTAAACTGTCTTCTGTAGCTCCTCCCTTGAAGGTGAAGCTCATAGTCTTGCTAGGAAAAGACCTGCAGTATGAGGCATATCCTACATTACCCAGAATGCCCTGCAGAGGCCCAGCTGTATTCCTGCGGAATGATAAAAGGTTGTTTAAGAGTCCAGAGATGTGTTTGGAGAAATTAAGTTGTAAAATCCGGGCGTCTCGCTCCAGTAGCTGCATAATCGTACATATTTAACACCAGATGTCCTTCAGAGACCGAGGGAAGAGCCAGTGTTATGACGGCTGCCGTCCTGGGGGACGCATGCAAATAAACATCGCAGCAACCGTCTCCCTGGAGCTCTGGGCGTTTACGTCATTTTCTAGTCAAGTAAATCATCTGTACTGACGCAGTGATACTGATACCATGTGGTATCTAGAGTTAGATATCTACACGGTTAAACGTAACCACTGAGGACACCTCAGTGTCCACAGGTAAGGGGACATTACGTCTACGTGGACCAAGGCTGCTGAAACGCCGGAGAAGCAGAAGGCCTGGTTTTTTATAGCAAAGAAAAGACATGATCTTTATCCCCTCTGAGACACCGTTACATCTCGTAACGGCGGTAATCTGAGCCTGAAGGCTCTTTCAGGAGGAGCACGTCGAGTCCGACTGCCAGAAGAACCAACGGGCCTGTAGAAGACAGAACCAGCCGGGATGAACAGTCCTGGTTATCTGCCATGGTGACGTCACAGACCACACATCCATACTGCCTTACGGTGGAGTGGAGACATCGGTCCAGCGTACATCCAGCGGATGTACGATCAGTGTCCGAGTTACGACTTAGATCCGGTTCTGACAAACCAGTGGTAAGTCAGACTGGTCGTAAATCGGATCATAGACAAAGTGTTATACTCAAGGATACATGATATCAATCTGTTGCATTTTTAGCTCATTGGCTGCCAGCTAGCTGCAGAGCATGTTTAGCGTGAGTATCAATACTTTATATGCACCTGCTGTGATTACTATAGAAGCTGGTTAAGGCATAGAGAACTCTCCCATATCAGGAGGAAGGGACTGAAGTAATGTAGAAGAGGGCTGACATAAACACCAGGTGCAGCCAGGCACAGAAAAACAACTTAAAAGATGATGTTATCTTATAAAAGACACAGACCACTTCAGATCTCACTTGGTAGCAGACTAAAGTGTGTCTTTCTCCAGAAGCTTCTGTAATAAACTAGTTTAACCTTGTCCCGAGTCTCGACCTTCTAATGCTCCCATCTCGAATCAACTGAAAGTATCTCTCCATGTTCTTTTATCTGGTGCCTATAGATGAGACTAGAAACAAAGGTCAATCAAAGAGTTAAATACAATCATGAATACAAAGAATTAACATGCCATGCAGAATATTTTAATCGGCCGATGGGACACTTGTCCACTGAGATGCTGCCATGGACAAATGCACGCAGATCTCAAAATGTCCTTCGTTCTTATAGTCACAGAGAAGGCGTATCCTCTCGTACTCCTGAGTTTTATGGCCCTTTGTCTTTGAAATCCAGATGGTCACCAACTCTCCAGTCTTACAGTCCGGGTTAATAAACTGTTAGGATTTAGAATTAACCATGTAGATTTTAACTTGTTAACTGAAACTTAGCATGAAGGAATGCTGTGAGTTTCTCAGCTCAGGTTTACGACTTAATTACTGCAACATCCGCTCGACCCCCATCACCAGTTTGAAACTGCCGGAACAACAGTTGTTGATTTACCAGGACTGTGTGACTGGACCATCTGGATCTCAGTAGACAAAGGGCCATTAAACTCAGAGGAACTAAGGACACGCCTTCTCTGGATCCTTAAAAGATGAACACAACTAACTTGAAGTGTGCATTTTGTTCATGGCAGCATCTCGGTGATGTTGTGAACAAGTGTACCATCGGCCGATTAAAATATTCTGCATGGCATAATAATTCTTTGTATTCATGATTGTATTAAATTCTTGATTGATCTTTGCTTCTAGACTTGTCATTTAGGCACCAGATAAAAAGAACACGGAGAGAGAAACTTTTCAAAATGAACTGTTTTCCGGGGGTCACAAACTGTTGGTGGGGGTCGGGAGGATGTTACAGTAATTGAGTCGTAAACCTGAGCTGAGAAACTCGGTCATAAAGGGAGACATTCCTTCATGCCAAGTTTCAGTTATAACAAGATAAAAATCTACATAGTTAATCCTAAATCCTAACACAACGAACTCGGGGGGGAAGCTAAGCACTCCAGGCTTTAACATTCCCGATCTTCCAAAGCCCACAGAATATTTTATTCAATAACTATGTGAACACTGGAACTGCCATAATAAAGGTGGGATTCTCTTCTTCCGTCAGGAATAAAAAGTTTGATTCTACCTCGTTCCGTTCCTCCGTAATCAGCGGTGTAAACGTCCTGCGCCATCTTTCCCTCTCACTCGTCGAAACGTCGCCTTTATTCAGAGTGGCGACGCTGCCATCTGAAGGATCGGAGCACTAACTACGATGTTCAGAACTCTGATGTTTAATTTGCCATAACTGTCGTACACGATGCTCGGCTGCAACAACTATCTCACGCACTGCGCTGCCATCTGCTGGACGTGGCCGTGAGTACAGGTGCTCGTAACTTGCCTACGTCGTTAACTCTGATACTGAGTGTATTTTAATACCTCAAACTCACTGATTTCTGGTGTGGCATCATGGGAAAATTGAAAGAAACCAGCCAAGATATCAAGAAGAGAACTGTGGACCTCCACCAGTCTGGTTCATCCTGGTCCAGTTTCCAGATGTCTGATGGAGCCACGTTCATCTGCTCCACCAGTTCTCCACCAGTAGAACCACCATGGGAACGTCCACCATCATAGTCCTCAGGAAGGAGACGGTTCTGAATCCCAGAGATGGACCTGGATCAACCCCAGAACCGAAGCTGAACAGCTGGTGGAGATGCTGCTGAAGCTGGTCAGAGAAACCAGTCCTGGACCAACATGGACTGAAGGACCACTCAGCCAGGAAGAAGACATTACTCCAGAAGAGACAGGACAGAGAGACATTACAGTTTGGAGATGCTCACAGGGACAAAGAGCTTCATTTCTGGAGACATGTCCTGGTCTGATGGAGCTAAAACTGAACTGTTGGACACGAAGACCATCGTTACATCTGGAGGAGAAAGACCTGAGGACACCATCCAGCTGTGGAGCACGGGGGTGGCAGCATCATGATGTGGGGGTGTTCAGCTGCAGGAGGGACCGGTGGACTTCACTAGATAGATGACATCATGAGGAAAGAAGATTCTGGAGAAACATTGAAGCAACATCTCAGTCATCAGCCAGGAAGTTAAAGCTTGGACACTAACGGGTCTCCAGATGGACGACGACCCTGAACGCACCACCAGATTAGTTACTGAGAGGCTTCAGGACCACAGAGTCCACGTTCTGGAGTGGACACCACAGAGACCTGATCTCAGTCCTGGAGAACATCTGTGGTCAGAGCTGAACAGGAGACCTCCAGACCCGACCCAGTTCCTCCAGTTCTGTCTGGAACGGACCAGGATTCAGAAAACTACTGAGAGAAGCTTCTGGAAGGAAACCAGAACCACTGAGCCGAGACGGACAGTTTAGAGACGACGATAGCAGATACTGAGGACATGATGGAGACTCTGACTCTGGAGGAACGAAGAACCGGTCCTGATATTATTCTGATGTTGGAGATGAAACTGAAGTTCAGTCTGATTTAAGGTCAGTGACGATTAAAAGGTTCTTCTGGTTGGACCAGAAGTTTATAAAGTGTGTAAAATCCTGGTGTTTTTTTATTTATATTCTACAGATATTTACATCCATGTGTTAATGCAGATTAAGACGTGCAGATCAGAACATTAAAACTAAACTAAAATTAAAACTAAAACACACGAGGACAAAAGGAAAACTGGGTCAACAAGCAAGAGATAATCAGAACATTAATGAAATGGATTTAAAAACGGAAAACAAAGATCAGAAGGGAGAATGTAGGTCAGTTATGGTGCAGCGGAGTTTGGTGTCAGCAGGAGAGCAGCTGAAGGTACGTTGATCAGAAACCGTGAATCTGCTGGGGGGGTGGGGGGGGGGGGGGGGGGGGGGGGGGACCCCTGGTACCAGACCAGACCCACTTCCAGCTCCTATTAAGACTGAAGAGGAAGACTGAATAACAGCAGCGGCGGCGGTAACAGCCCACAGAAACATGTGTCGGAGGCTGAGTTTCCTTTCAGGCTCAGAGTGTGAATAAAAAGGGAATAATTATGAGCTAAATGACAGGGAAGAGCAGTAATTGGCACCTGATAGCCTGTCTGTTGGTCCTCCGGCAGAATGAATTAGAATAATCTCACGCAGATAAGTAAGTGCTTCTTCAGGAGAAGAACTGGGGGTCTGCAGATAAAACAGGACGAGAAAATAACACGTATTCAGGCCTGACGGGCGCTAATCTCCTCTAACACGCCATTATTTCCTCACCGCGGTGTGAAGGAGGGAAAAGCGGCGTCGGTCGCTGCTGAGCTTTCATCTGTCGGGATGTAACGGGAATCCTGCTTCCTGGATCGTTTAAAGGCGTTAACGTGGTGTTAAAGCAGGAACCTGCACAGGTGGTGCTCAAGCCCCTCCTCCTTTGACCTGCGACTCATGAAGCGTCCTTCCTAACGACCGCTAAGCAGCACTGAGTTGGTGCTTTTACGACAAAAAAATTCAGCAATCTGTATTTTTATTATCAAAAATACCTGCAAGTCTGCAAATGTGAGAATTTGACGACAAAATGTTGGGAATATTTGGATTAAAAAAAGTCAATGATGTACATTTTGTGACTTTACAAAAGAAAAAAGTCATGGTAAGATGTCAAAAAGTGGTGAGATCCCAGCTCATCCCAGCCTGGATCCACCTGGATCCTCCTGGATCTACCTGGATCCTTGGATCCTCCTGGATTCACCTGGATCCACCTGGATCCACCTGGATCCCCCTGAATTCACCTGGATCTTCCTGGATCCTCCTGGATTCACCTGGATCCTCCTGGATCCACCTGGATCCACCTTGATCCTCCTGAATTCACCTGGATCCACCTTGGATCCTCCTGGATTCACCTGGATCCAGCTTGATCCTCCTGAATTCACCTGGATCCTCCTGAATTCACCTGGATCTCCCTGGATCCTCCTGGATTCACCTGGATCCTCCTGGATTCACCTGGATTCACCTTGATCCTCCTGAATTCACCTGGATCCTCCTGAATTCACCTGGATCTCCCTGGATCCTCCTGGATTCACCTGGATCCTCCTGGATTCACCTTGATCCTCCTGAATTCACCTGGATCTTCCTAGATCCTCCTGGATCCACCTGGATCCTCCTGGATTCACCTGGATCTTCCTGGATCCTCCTGGATCCACCTGGATCCTCCTGGATCCACCCGGATCCTTGGATCCTTCTGGATTCACCTGGATCCACCTGGATCTTCCTGGATCCTCCTGGATCCACCCGGATCCTCCTGGATCCACCTTGATCCTCCTGAATTCACCTGGATCTTCCTGGATCCTTCTGGGTCCACCTGGATCCACCTGGATTCACCTGGATCTTCCTGGATCTACCTGGATCCTGCTGGATCCACCTTGATCCTCCTGAATTCACCTGGATCTTCCTGGATCCTCCTTGATTCACCTGGATCCACCCATATCCTCCTGGGTCCACCTGGTTTCTCCTGGATCCACCCGGATCCTTGGATCCTCTTGGATCCACCTGGATCCTCCCGGATTCACCTGGATCCACCTGGATCCTCCTGGATCCACCTTGATCCTCCTGAATTCACCTGGATCTTCCTGGATCCTTCTGGGTCCACCTGGATCCACCTGGATCCACCCGGATCCTTGGATCCTCCTGGATTCACCTGGATCCTCCTGGATTCACCTGGATCCACCTTGATCCTCCTGAATTCACCTGGATCTTCCTAGATCCTCCTGGATCCACCTGGATCCTCCTGGATTCCCCTGGATCTTCCTGGATCCTCCTGGATCCACCTGGATCCTCCTGGATTCCCCTGGATCTTCCTGGATCCTCCCGGATCCTCCTGGATTCTCCTGGATCCACCTGCACCAGGAGGATAAATAAATCCAATAAATCCATGTCGTTATTTTCTTTGTGGATATAGATGCTATTGGTAGCAACTGCTAACACTAATAGCCTACACCGGTCAGGACGTGTCGTAAATATGTTCTCTGATCCAGCGTTGTCATGTTGGTGATCCGTTGTGCTTTACAGCTGCCGGGCAAACCGCTAATAACACGCTAATAACACGCTACGGCAACACGGTTGTTTCATGAAAAACACGCTACGTTAATGAATAATTAATTAAACTGCCCCGAGTCCTGACGTTAGCTGCCACCGCTAATATCTTTACCTCTAAACGTGGACCCAGCCTGTCAGAGAGCACCGACCGGACCCGAGACTAACTGTACCGATTCAGACCCGAACCCGCAGTTATGTCTTTCGAATGGACCCGAAACCCGATTCGAGTCGGGTCGGAACCTCTGGTTTTCGGGTTGTCGGGTTGTTCTGAAGACCTCTACCACCGGGCTCCACCTTCACCAGGAGGATCAGATGTTGGGAAACGTGGATCCTTCTGGATTCACTGGCTGATCTGATCAGCTCCTCCTTGGGGGGGCTCAGATGAGAACCAGCTGACCCATCTCACCACCGTCCACTACCTCCACTGACCCTTCAGAACCTGCATCTGTGGGCTCGGGCTCAAACGTTCGACTCCAGACTCCAGTCAGGTGGAGACGTGGACGACCATCTGTGTCCAGCAGCTTTTGTGAACTTTTTTCAACCTGCCTGCTTATATTTCAGTGCCCCGAGGACGTCGGGCCGTCGCGACTGCTCACAGGGACCACCGCACCTGTACGCAGGTGACACCAACACCTCCAGCTTTGAGCTGAGTTTATCTGATCCTGGTTCAGTCCCTCTGATGCTGTGCACTGCTTTACTGACTTTCTGGAAGGAATAATTCCTGCAGTGCCAGGTTTAATTCTCGGAGATTTCGATACTCAGATGTGTTGTCCTGACTCAGAGACTTTTTAGACCTTTCTAACTCTTTCAGTCCCACACAGGAACATGGACACACTCTGGATCTGGTTTTAACTCAAGGGTTTACTGTTTGTGACGCCATCTTCTCTGACCGTATGCCTGTAATATTTGACGTTCCTCCTCTAAGTTCTGCGGTTGAACCTTGCGCTCCTGCGCAGCGTTGTGGTGTCGAAATCTTCTAAACTCAGACCTGAACCCTGGATGAGTGACAGGACTGACACACAGGTGGAGGAAGGACAGGCTACAGGTGTCATTCCAGATGTTAAGGGACAGCTAGCATCTGTATCTGTATCTGTATTATTGATGTATATTGTTGTTTGTTTTATGTTGTATTGTTGTGGCCATGGTGGCAATGAAGTTTCCCCTTTGCGGATTATTAAAGTTGAATCAATCAATCAATCAATCAATCAATCAATCAATCAATATCAGAGAGCTGTTGAAGCTGCTAAAACCAAGCACCTCTCTGATATTGTTCTGATATTTGTTATATTCTATTTAAAACAGTAAACTCTGTTATTAAAGCTCCACATTCAGCCTGTCTGGAGACTCAGCTGAAGTCTGTGAGAACTTCTTCAGTTTCTTTACAGACACGTTGAAGGCGTCAGGGCCGACATCAATCCTTCTTCTCATGACCTTCCTACTTCTGTGACACGCTCTGCTGTTTTTGACCAGTTTGAGTCAACCCACGTTGGTGGATATAATTGATCATCTGAAGCCTGCAGGGTCCCCCAGTGATCCAATTCCACCTGGCCTTTTTAAAGAGGTTTTATCTATTTTAACACCGTCTGTGCTCCATATTTTAAATGGCAGTTTCGTAAATGGGATTGTGCCTGAGTTTCAAGTGCGCCGTGGCGACTCCACTGATTGAAAAGCCGGGCTTAGACTCTAAACTCCCTTCTCTGTAATAGTTTTCTGCCAGCTGAAATCACTCTTGGACCAGCACAATGTTCTTGAGGTGTTCCAGTCCGGTTTTACAACCCGTCGCAGTACCGAGTGCCGTGCTTTTATCACTACTGGTTTAGATTCCTGTAAAGCTCTGGGATGAGCTGGGATGAGCTGCGGCTGGTTCAAACGCTGCAGCTCGTCTTTCAACTGGCACCAGAAAACACCAGCATGTCACTCCAGTTCTGGTGTCGTTTTATTGGCACCCCGTTCATTTCTGGGTTGATATTAAAGTTCTTTTGTTTGCTTTTAAATGTCTTCGTGGCCTCGCCCCTCGGTATCTGTCCAACCTGCTGCAGCCGTGCGCT
This sequence comes from Hirundichthys speculiger, assembly GCA_018398805.1. NCBI lineage: Eukaryota > Metazoa > Chordata > Actinopteri > Beloniformes > Exocoetidae > Hirundichthys > Hirundichthys speculiger. Next base: position 159,967 of record JAGFBZ010000351.1, on the reverse strand, counting down.
CCCTCACGCTCTGGCATTTTTGGTCATTGCCCTAAAGCAGCCTTTCTCAACCTTTTTTCAGTCACAACACCTTTCAAAAGTGAATAAAATCACACGACACCCCAGAGTAAAATAAAACCCAAAGCCACACTGCATCGCTCCGACTGTAAATGCATACGTCCCGTTTATTTAGTTTAAATAACCTGAACAGGATAACTGCACCAGAGTAGGCCTCAGCAGGAAAGCTTCTCTTCATCCGTGATGTGCTTGCTTCCATCCATCATCCTTGTACTGCCTCTTTTTAGCCTTATCGCTAGCAGCTAGCTTTGGTACCTATGGAGCAGATTCAGAGCTGGTGGATGAAGGCTTGATGAAGAAGTCGGCTCCTCTGTGATGTTCCGTTCCTTTTTAGAAAACCATCCATGATGCTGCTAAAAAGTTCTCTTTGCTATCTGTGAAATAAAATTCCAGCGGTTAAATGATATTACGACATAAGCTAACTGGGCAGTCACGTTGACCTTACGCTGACCCCGTACTGATGTTGTTAACATTGGGAAATGGGCATGTGAGACATATTTTTATTATGTATAAAATTATGTATCTTAATTATATATTTATTTATTCATTCATAGGCAAAAAGTTTGTATTTATGTGTGCATTCATATATTTATACAGTGGTACCTCTACTTATGAAATTAATTGGTTCTGGAAGTAGTTTCGTAACCTGAAAATTTCTTAAGTAGAGACACGTTTTCCATGTAAATGCTCTAATCCGTTCCAAGCCCCCCAAAATTCAAACATTATTTTTCAAAATAAATTATAAATATTACATGAAATGACATAAAAACCTGTCAGAAATACATGTTAGAACTAGAAAAGCACTCAGAGATCGCAGACCTCCACTAAACGCAACAATTATCGAAAATTTGAAAGTGATCCAGAATCCAGGATTTCTTCTGGATCAGAACCAAAATGAAATCAGTTCTTCCTTTTCACATTTCTGACAACTCCTGAAAATTTCATCAAAATCCATCCATAACTTTTTGAGTTATCTTGAACACAGACAGACAGATAAACGCCGGTAAAATCATAACCTCCTTGGTGGAGGTAAAAATAGTTTGTTTACCTGGTTGCTGGGTTACGCTCATACAGACAAGGGGCCCTCCTAGCCAATGGGATGCCAGGAAGATGCTAAGCGATAGCCAATGGCAATATTTTCCCTTTGAGGCATTTCGTTACCTGAAAATTTCGTATGTAGAAAAGTTTGTAAGTAGCGGTACCACTGGTACAGGTCATTTCTTTTGACGTCACCCCTGAAGCAGCCAGGCGACACCCCGGTGTATCGCGACAGCCCGGTTGAGAAAGGCTGACGTAGAGCTCTGGAACAAGCTGAATCTGAATATCAGACAGGCTGACTTTTACATTATACGTTTTACCTGTTTCTCCTCTGGGTTTTGAGCCAGTTTTGAGATGCTGACTTTTATTGTTCTTAATTCTAATTCTTCTCAGAGAGCAACAGTGGGCCCTAAATGGAGCCTTGGGGCACCCCACAGGAGAAAGAAGGATCATCGATCTGTGCAGAGGAAGATCCTAACACTTCTGTCATGGACCAGACCTTCATTCAAATCACCTGTGGACTGAACTGACTTCGAGCCAGAGTGACACTTAAGGTCCGGTTTTTTTAATCCACCATCCATCTATGTGCCCGCCATCATAAATCCTCTGAGAAGAAACCACTCCGGTTTGAAGAGCTCCTCAGACACGACGGTGTCACTCTCAGTTAGCTCCAAAGTATCTAAATTAGTCTCCAGTGGAAATATCAGTGCTCTCATTGACCCATTTAAGAGCAGGAATGAGAGCGAGGTCGTTACCGCTTGCAGAGACGCTCTGGGTCTTCCCCGGAGACGAGAGTCGATCACTTCCATCCGTCATCGCCTCTCCTCTCAGAGGACTCCTGCGCAGCTTCCTCATGAATAAGTGATCATCTAATAACGGCAGGATGATGTTTCCTTCTTTACTGTCCTCACCAGAACAGAGTTTCACCATCAGCGGTTCACGCTGGATCCCTGCGTCGTTCAGGACGTCGTTCAGGTTCTTTCCTGTGTTTGTGAGCTGTTATATATAAATATCAATCTTAATTAATAAAATACTCTATTTCTCGTGGGTCTTAATGTAGGTCAGTTATGATCTTAGATGGACAACATGTAACTTTTTTCACCGTGCTTCCAGCTGTGTCTTGTCTCAGATGTTCCCCTGAGTTTTGTTAAAAGCGTGAATTCTTTTTTGGTCACACTGCTTCATGACAGTGCTGCTGTCTCCAACCATAGAGAAGATCGGGTTCACTGTCCGTAAACCTTTCCTTCTGCTCGATGCTGAACTTCTACCAGCGATGACTTCACCCACGCCGCCCTGTCTGCTGCCTCTTCTTCATGTTTGCTGCAGTCCCACCTCCACCTGAACCCCTGCTGTCATGCTGCCCTCATACATGTCCTTGAGGACAGGAACATTGAAGGAACTTTGCGGGAATGTTACAGAAACATCACTGGAATATTGGTGGAACATTGCAGGAACATTGCCAGAACTTTCCTGGAACATTGCTGGAACACTGCAGGAACATTACTGGAATGTTGGTGGAACATTGCTGCAACGATGCCAGAACTTTCCTGGAACATTGCTGGAACACTGCAGGAACATTACTGGAATGTTGGTGGAACACTGCAGGAACATTACTGTAATATTGGTGGAACATTGCTGCAACAATGCCAGAACTTTCCTGGAACATTGCTACAACATTGCCAGAACTTTCCTGGAACATTGCTGGAACACTGCAGGAACATTACTGAAATATTGGTGGAACATTGCTGCAACGATGCCAGAACTTTCCTGGAACATTGCTGGAACACTGCAGGAACATTACTGGAATGTTGGTGGAACACTGCAGGAACATTACTGAAATATTGGTGGAACATTGCTGCAACGATGCCAGAACTTTCCTGGAACATTGCTGGAACACTGCAGGAACATTACTGAAATGTTGGTGGAACACTGCAGGAACATTACTGTAATATTGGTGGAACATTGCTGCAACAATGCCATAACTTTCCTGGAACATTGCTGGAACTTTGCAAGAGCATTACTGGAAGATTGCTGGAACATTGATGGAATATTGGTGGAACACTGCAGGAACATTACTGAAATATTGGTGGAACATTACTGGAACATTGCCAGAACTTTGCTTGAACACTGCAGGAATATTACTGGAAGATTGGTGGAACATTGCTGCAACAATGCCAGAACTTTCCTGGAACATTGCTACAACATTGCCAGAACTTTCCTGGAACATTGCTGGAACACTGCAGGAACATTACTGAAATATTGGTGGAACATTGCTGCAACGATGCCAGAACTTTCCTGGAACATTGCTACAACATTGCCAGAACTTTGCTTGAACACTGCAGGAATATTACTGGAAGATTGGTGGAACATTGCTGCAACAATGCCAGAACTTTCCTGGAACATTGCTACAACATTGCCAGAACTTTCCTGGAACATTGCTGGAACACTGCAGGAACATTACTGGAATGTTGGTGGAACACTGCAGGAACATTACTGTAATATTGGTGGAACATTGCTGCAACAATGCCAGAACTTTCCTGGAACATTGCTACAACATTGCCAGAACTTTCCTGGAACATTGCTTGAACACTGCAGGAACATTACTGTAATATTGGTGGAACATTGCTGCAACAATGCCAGAACTTTCCTGGAACATTGCTACAACATTGCCAGAACTTTCCTGGAACATTGCTTGAACACTGCAGGAACATTACTGTAATATTGGTGGAACATTGCTGCAACAATGCCAGAACTTTCCTGGAACATTGCTACAACATTGCCAGAACTTTCCTGGAACATTGCTGGAACACTGCAGGAACATTACTGGAATGTTGGTGGAACACTGCAGGAACATTACTGTAATATTGGTGGAACATTGCTGCAACAATGCCATAACTTTCCTGGAACATTGCTGGAACTTTGCAAGAGCATTACTGGAAGATTGCTGGAACATTGATGGAATATTGGTGGAACACTGCAGGAACATTACTGAAATATTGGTGGAACATTGCTGCAACATTGCCAGAACTTTCCTGAAACATTGCTTGAATACTGCAGCAGCATTACTGGAGGATTGCAGGAACACTGAATGGCGGGTTTAGGAGTTTTCCAGCAGTTTCTCTGGTTGGACTCTGATAAAATACATCAGAAAGGCATCATTTGAGAAAGCAGTGGGACAGAAACTCATCCAAACTAAATTAATCTGTCGATCAGAAATCTGCAGAAGACGTCTTCCCTTCCACCACTAGAGGACGGTTCTTCCTTCTGTAACTCAGCAGAACCACATTACAGACGAACTAACTCCACATCTGTCACAGCTCCTCGTTAGAGCCGATAACGTAGCAGCTGCTCCCTGAAGAGCTTCTAAAGCGGCTGCAGCTGGATATTTATTTAATCTGCAGCGTTAACCAACCGAGACGCTGCTCACGAGGTCGTTGGAGCTGCCTCACCGACGCCGGAACCGAACGTTTACTCTGGACCGGGAGGAAGACAAATGCAGCGATCCAACCTGTGAATCTGTTTTGAAAGTCTGTTTGTTTATTGTGTGGATCATAAAGTCGTGTCCTCTCTACCTGGTCAGGTAGCCAACAGCTACACCTGCGCCACCCGAGACAAAAATGGGCTGAAAACCGGCGCCACAGACGGGATTTCCACATTGTGCTCATCTGGGTCCTCTTACCTGGTTGGCTCAAGTTAGACCCAGATAAATCGGCCATTTTTGGATTGTTCCCCCCCCGAAGTACCAGAACCATGGAACTATGAACTAAACCAACACTGGGATTTATCCCATAATCCTTCTTGTTGCTTGAAATATTAAATGAGTTTCCTTTCGTCATGTTTCATTTGGAAGAACAACAGTTGTAACAGCATGTTAGTTTTAATCCAGCTTTGACCTTTCAGGTGACATACCAGATTAGTCGTGTTGAAGCCTCAACTCTCGTCTCCAGTCGTTCACTGAGTCTCTCGATGCCTGGACGTCGTACATGTTATAAAAAATAACCAAAAACACTCAACACGCTCAACACATTCAACACGCCCAACATGCCCAACACGCTCAATAAGCCCAACACTCCCAACACAATCAACATTACCTTCCAACACTGATGTTTCTGATCCAGATGTTCCAGCTGCTCGTTCCACACACATCTGGACCATCAGAGCTGCAGATGGTCCCGCTCATGTTTACGGCAACCACAGTCCGTTTACGAGGAGACGACGGTTTTTCTGGTGGAAAACAACCATCCTGCAGTTGGGATGAAGGTTTTTATTTTTATTTTTTTTGTTTCTTTTTTACATTAGCTCGTTCCGGTCCCGGTGATCAGGAGCATCGGTGATCAGGAGCATCGGTGATCAGGAGCATCAGTCCCGGTGATCAGGAGCATCGGTGATCAGGAGCATCGGTGAGATCATCAGCGGTGATCAGGAGCACGTGATCAGGAGCATTGCATCGATCAGGAGCATCGGTGATCAGGAGCATCGGTCCCGTGATCAGGAGCATCGGTGATCAGAAGCATCGGTGATCAGGAGCATCGGTCCCGGTGATCAGGAGCATCGGTGATCAGGAGCATCGGTGATCAGGAGCATCAGTCCCGGTGATCAGGAGCATCGGTGATCAGGAGCATCGGTGATCAGGAGCATCGGTCCATCAGGAGATCAGGAGCATCGGTGATCAGGAGCATCGGTGATCAGGAGCATCGGTGATCAGAGCATCGTGATCAGGAGCATCGGTGATCAGGAGATCGGTGATCGGTGATCAGGAGCATCGTGATGCATCAGTCCCGGTGATCAGGAGCATCGGTGATCAGGAGCATCGGTGATCAGGAGCATCGGTCCCGGTGATCAGGAGCATCGGTGATCAGAAGCATCGGTGATCAGGAGCATCGGTGATCAGAAGCATCGGTGATCAGGAGCATCTGTGATCAGGAGCATCGGTCCCGGTGATCAGGAGCATCGGTGATCAGAAGCATCTGTGATCAGGAGGATCGGTCCCGGTGATCAGGAGATCGGTTCCGGTGATCAGAAGCATCGGTCCCGGTGATCAGAAGCATCGGTGATCAGGAGCATCGGTCCCGGTGATCAGAAGCATCGGTCCCGGTGATCAGAAGCATCGGTTCCGGTGATCAGAAGCATCGGTCCTGGTGATCAGAAGCATCGGTGATCAGGAGCATCGGTCCCGGTGATCAGGAGCATCGGTGATCAGGAGCATCGGTGTGATCAGGAGGATCGGTCCCGGTGATCAGGAGCATCGGTCCCGGTGATCAGAAGCATCGGTCCCGGTGATCAGAAGCATCGGTCCCGGTGATCAGAAGCATCGGTCCTGGTGATCATAAGCATCGGTGATCAGAGCATCGGGAGCATCGCATCGGTGATCAGGAGCATCGTGATCAGGAATCTGTGATCAGGGAGGATCGGTCCCGGTGATCAGGAAAGCATCGGTCCGGTGATCAGAAGCATCGGTCCGGGATCAGGAGCATCGGTGATCAGGAATCGGTCCCGTGATCAGGAGGATCGGGTATCGAAGCATCGGTGTGATCAGGAGATCGGTCCGGTGATCAGAGCATCGGTCAGGTGATCAGGAGCATCGGTCGGTCCCGGTGATCAGAAGCATCGGTCCGGGATCGGTGATCAGGAGCATCGGTGCATCAGGTTCCGGTGATCAGAAGCATCGGTCCCGGTGATCAGAAGCATCGGTGATCAGGAGCATCGGTCCCGGTGATCAGGAGCATCGGTGATCAGAAGCATCTGTGATCAGGAGGATCGGTCCCGAGATCGGAAGCAGATCAGGAGCATCGGTCGGTGATCAGGAAGCACGGTGATCAGAGCATCGGTCCGGTGATCAGGAGCATCGTGATCAGGTGATCGGTGATCAGGAGGATCGGTCCCGGTGATCAGGAGCATCGGTCCCGGTGATCAGAAGCATCGGTCCCGGTGATCAGAAGCATCGGTCCGGGATCAGAAGCATCGGTCCGGTGATCAGAAGCATCGGTCCCGGTGATCAGGAGCATCGGTTCCGGTGATCAGAAGCATCGGTCCCGGTGATCAGAAGCATCGGTGATCAGGAGCATCGGTCCCGGTGATCAGGAGCATCGGTGATCAGAAGCATCTGTGATCAGGGCATCGGTGATCAGGAGCATCGTGTCAGGATCCCGGTGATCAGGAGCATCGGTTCCGGTGATCAGGAGCATCGGTTCCGGTGATCAGGAGCATCGGTCCCGGTGATCAGGGGCATCGGTCCCGGTGATCAGAAGCATCGGTCTCGGTGATCAGGGGCATCGGTCCCGGCGCACAGAGAATCCTCCATGAACTGATATTGTTTCCTTGATATGTTTTTTTTTTCATTGTGTTTTTAATTATTTATGCAATCTAATTTCCCCTCCAGGATTAATAAAGCAGTATTGAGACACCACATGCATCAGATTGACTTTCCGGGCGGTTATCAGTAACAGAAAAGCAGAAACGTGCATCTTTATTGCTCCACTGAGGGCAGATTAATGACAGCAGAGGACTCTGAAGCCTTTCGATTATTTTCCACAGTTCATGTTCAATAAAAGCAGATTAGGTTTTTCTTTGTTGAGCGTGTTTTTTTTTTCTGGTTGCTTTGGCAGCAGCAGGACTGGTAATTACACAAATTTGCGTAGGAGAGTGTGCACGTGCACGTCTGTGCATGTGGGAACATCCCGCCTTGATCGGCTCTCAGATCTGGACACACACACACATGCACACACACATATATGGCAGACCGTGCACAGGTGGCTGACTGTAAGGGGAGGACCAGTATGGCAAGCCACTAGAGTCGTTTATTATTAGGGCATCAACTGTTCCATGTAGTGTAAACTATGAAAAAGTCGGCATTTTAGAGTGATGAAAATGGTGTAAAAGATGTCCCACAAAACATCAACACAATGATATAAGTGAAGTGACGAGCAAATTAGCAGTGAACAAAAATATTCGTGGCTTGAAATGGAGGAGAGAACAGTTTCATTTCTGGCTGCAGACTCCCACAGCTGATGTGGTTTTTACCTGCAGCAGTCGTGGGTTCAGCCGATCTGAAGGTGATCCTAAAATAATCTGAGCTTGATCTTTCTCACGAAGAGTTGCGTTCCTAGAAGGATGTGTCCCTGGTTGATGACAGAGAAACCTTCTCCTGGTGGACCCAGAACACCTTACAGCCTCGTCCAGCAGTCTCATTCCCGTTAGTTTAAACTGAGAGGGTTGAGTATGGAAAGCCCCACAACCACAAAAACTCAGGAGGGGATAATAGCAACGTTATTATGGCATTAACTCATTAATTTATTAACACTGACATTTATTTTATCGTGCTTTAACGCATGTTAATGCACGACATGCTTTTATTTTGAAAAGTCTGTTTCTGCAGAACTGGAAGAGAATTGACAGAAAAACTTGCAGAAAAGCTAAAACAGACATGTAGAGCAGTAAAGTTACAGAACTTTAATTTTAAAGTTTTCCCAGACGGAGGATTCAACAGAAACAAGGTTATTTGTAACAACTGACAAGTTGAAAAAGTTTCTGCTGTTACCTCAGAAATTACCTGTTTTAATGTTCTGATTGTGGCTCAGGATTTTGTTGGTAGACTTTTTTTTTTAATTTTTATAAAAACAGGATGATATTAATGCCCTGGCAGTGGCAATAAGCTTTATTTTATTTTAAATTTTTTAAGATGAGATTCACACTAAATATGTGTTACTGACAAGTGCTGATGTTAAAAGTGTTTGAACAACAAATGTTATGACATTTTAGTTCATATGGCAGCAGAACATTTCAATAAAAATGACCTTTAAACTACTTTTGAATTCATTTTTTGCTTTTGCGTAAACAATGTGTTTAATCCAGATTAATCAGGGAAATCACCCGATTAATTTACGATTAAAAAATTTAATTGTTGCCCAGCTCTAAAGATTATTATTATATTTGCACGTGTAACTGGGCATTTGGGTTGTATTATTTCCAGCCTGTGAAAATATTAGCTTTTTAAAACGCTGTTTCAGACGTTTTAACGCAAATGTTTTACTTACTGCCGTTTTTGTCACGGAATGCGTTATCGAGCTGGCGTTTTGTGGCCGCCTCGGCTTGCCATACTCACCACAGACTCCGCTTATTTCAGCGCGGAGCGGCTTCAGGTCGCTCCAGTTTTCTGTAGTTCGTGGACAGCGAACCTGCGTGACGTGTCCCCGCAGGTGTGACGTGTCCCCGGAGGTGTGACGCGTCCCCGCAGGTGTGACGCTGCACCTCGTCATCCTCGTGGATGTTTGTTGAGCGTGACATGAGCGCGGGACGTGGGCTGGTCGGGTTTTCCACAGTCTGCGTCTGCAGGAGTTGGAGGAGCAGCTCCGTTCCTGATCCTGATCCCGGATTTGGGGGGGACTCTGGATTTCGGGATTTTATTTTCATTTTTGTGGGATTCTGGATGTTGGAGCAACAAGCGGCGGATGCGCGGCAGAGCGCGCGGCTGTGCGCGGGGATAACGCGGATCTGTGAGCTGTAACTGCGGGGTTTTACATTCCCGGGGGAGCGCGGTGCGGAGCGGACGCGGACATGGACCGGAACCCCCCCACCGCCACCACCACCATCAGCAGCAGCGGACCCCCCCAGCTGTGGGTCCTCTGGGTGCTCCACGCGCTCCTGGACCTGGCCGCCCCCCAGGAGGTTTACGCACCGCACTCCATCCGCGTGGAGGGTGACGTGACGCTGGGGGGGCTGTTCCCGGTGCACGGCCGGAGCCCCCCCGGGGGCGCTCCGTGCGGGGACATCCGCAGGGAGGGGGGCATCCACCGGCTGGAGGCCATGATGTACGCGCTGGACCAGATCAACGGCGACCCCGCGCTGCTGCCCAACGTCACGCTGGGCGCGCGCATCCTGGACACGTGCTCGCGGGACACGCACGCGCTGGAGCAGTCGCTGACGTTCGTGCAGGCGCTCATCCAGAAGGACGCGTCCGACGTCAGGTGCACGAGCGGGGACCCGCCCGTGTTCGTGAAGCCCGAGAGGGTGGTGGGGGTGGTGGGCGCGTCCGCGAGCTCCGTGTCCATCATGGTGGCCAACATCCTCCGACTCTTCCAGGTACGGGCGCGTGCGTGTGAGTGGCGAGTGTGGCTGTGGTGAACAGGTGTGCACACCTGGAGCAGAGTTCCTCAAAGTTCCTCTGATGCTCCTCCAGAGCTCTGACAGAGCTGCTCTCATGTTCCTGATGCTCTGACAGAGCTGCTCTCATGTTCCTGATGCTCCTCTAGAGCTCTGACAGAGCTGCTCTCATGTTCCTGATGCTCTGGCAGAGCTGCCCTCATGTTCCTGATGCTCTGGCAGAGCTGCCCTCATGTTCCTGATGCTCTGACAGATCTCTGACAGAGCTGCTCTCATGTTCCTGATGCTCTGGCAGAGCTGCTCTCATGTTCCTGATGCTCTGACAGAGCTGCTCTCATGTTCCTGATGCTCTGGCAGAGCTGCACTCATGTTCCTGATGCTCTGACAGAGCTACTCTCGTGTTCCCGATGCTCTGACAGAGCTGCTCTCATGTTCCTGATGCTCTGACAGAGCTGCTCTCATGTTCCTGATGCTCTGACAGAGCTGCTCTCATGTTCCTGATGCTCTGACAGAGCTGCTCTCATGTTCCTGATGCTCTGACAGAGCTGCTCTCATGTTCCTGATGCTCTGGCCAGAGCTGTGCTGCCTCATGTTCCTGATGCTCTGACAGAGCTGCTCTCATGTTCCTGATGCTCTGACAGAGCTGCCCTCATGTTCCTGATGCTCTGACAGAGCTGCTCTCATGTTCCTGATGCTCTGACAGAGCTGCTCTCATGTTCCTGATGCTCCTCATCTCCAGCAGTGGTAGCTGCTTTAGTTCAGGCTTGTTCCTGGTTTTCAGCCCCTAGAAACTGAATCCAGATGTTTCTCACAGCTGCAGGTGAATCCGTCAGACTGAATTCTGGGTGTCTGAACAGGTGAGCAGCGGTTCTGGTGTTCTGGTCGTTCAGGGCTTCATGTTGACGGATTCCAGCTGTTCGCTGATGTTGGATGTCTTTCACTTGAACCTAAACATTTTTATTAACGACTCTGATGGCCTTTAATAACAATGATCATTGATTATTAACAGTGATTATTGATTACAGTGATCCCTTTTTTTTCGTTAATGGGTCATAGCGAAACAAGACAAAGGCTCAACTGTGGTCTTTCTGTTTCCTTCACAGCCTCTGGTCTCTGAACCGTAGTAAACAAACTGCTGGTATTGTGCTATTTTTGGCTCGTAATTAGCGGCTAACACGCTAACAACTACAAAAGAAAAAGTCTGGTTTTCTCTGCATGGAACAGGAACTTTATTCTGGCGCTGCAGGAACTTGTAACATCACACAGGTTGTATTGTTGGGCTCCTGTCGGTTAACAGAGAATGTAAATCTATACATGCTGGGCTGCTGTTGATGCTCACTACATTACCCATAATGCCACCTTCTTAAAGGGGCCAGGCTGGCTCACAACATTTCTGCACCGTGAGAGAACGCGCACAACATCCTGTGATGTTTCCGCGATTTTTTTCTTGATTTTTTTTATTATATTATATTAGGCTTGGGCGGTATCCAGATTTTGATACCGTCAAACTTTCTTCACATTTTACCGCGGTATACGGTATTACCGTGACTATTATCATGACTGGCTTGTGCCTTCACCCTCGGAAATTGAATACCCCTTATACAAATGTATAAATCGCTTCATCAGTATTTGCCGGCTCTCCTTTGTTGTGATGGATCTGCCATCTTCCTCTCTCCTCCGCGCTGTCACGTGATGACGTCACGTTCATAAACTTTATGCTAAGTCTCCAAAAGTAGGCTAAAACATAACTGTTTAAGTAAAACTAAAAATTCAACCACACATTAGTGCTACTGGACATAGAATCAATGTGAGCATTTAGCATTATATTACTTTTATTTAATATTTAATCCTTATCACCTGTATAAGTGCATTGCATTTTTCTTCATGACGGTATTGGAACTGATACCGCTGCTAGTTTTAAACACCGCGGTATACGGTATTGCCGTAATCCCGCCCAAGCCTATGTTATATATTTCTGAAAAATCTGCGAATAACTAAAACCACCGAACTTTAACCTGTACATTTCTGACTTGAACGTTATTATTTTTCAACTGTATGTCGACATATTTCACTGATACGTTAACGATCTTCACCTGTACGAAAATCTTTTCAACTCTGTAAATCTTTTTACTTCTACATTAATGTTAGAAGTCTGTTAACATTTTATTACCTCTAATAAAATGTTATTACCTCTTAACATTTTTACCTCTATGTTAAAATTTTCTATCTCTGCATAAACTTTTTAACCTCTACGTTCACATTTCTCAACATTTACGGTTTTCTACCCCATGTTAACGTTTTTCTACCCTATATTAACATTTTTCAACTCTACGTCAGCATTTTTCAATCTGACATTAACATTTTTCAAAACTAAGTTAATGTTTTTTTACCCTATGTTTACGTTTTTCGGTCCTACATTAACATTTTTCTACCCTATGTTAACTTTTTTCAACTCTAAATTTATGTTTGCCAATCCTACATTAACATTTTTAAATCTTAAGTTTACATTTTTCTACCTTTACTCAGCGTTTTTCACCTGCAGCTCTGCTGCGTTGGAGGTTGATGGTCTTGTCCAGGAAGAATGTGGAGTTAGCACGTCTGGTGTCGTTATACAGTTGAAGTTCGTCTTGGCCGTTTATTGGACTCATTTAGCTTCCTTTAGTTCTTCTCTGCTCGATTGTTCATGTCACACATCAAACCAACAGACAAATCTTGGGTTTAGCTGGCTGGAAAACTGGTGAACTGTTGGACAGAAAAACCAGTGGCTAGTTTCGTTAGCTTCTACGGGGTCAGTTCATTCTTTCCTATGGTACCTCCGTTAGCTTGAAATGTTTGTGAATCTCCTCGTTTGGGGTTTTCACAGTGTTTTTATCTTGTACCTGATGGGAAATTTAAACACATGCAGGATTAGCTAGACTACCAGGATTAGCCAGACTACCAGGATTAGCCAGACTACCAGGATTAGCCAGGCTACCAGGATTAGCCAGACTACCAGGATTAGTCATACTACCAGGATTAGACAGACTACTAAGATTAGCCAGGCTACCAGGATTAGCCAGACTACCAGGATTAGCCAGATTACAAGGATTAGCCATACTACAAGGATTAGCCAGACTACCAGGATTAGCCAGACTAACAGGATTAGCTAGACTACCAGGATTAGCTAGACTACTAGGATTAGCCAGACTACCAGGATTAGCCATACTACCAGGATTAGCCAGACTACCAGGATTAGCTAGACTACCAGGATTAGCTAGACTACCAGGATTAGCTAGACTACCAGGATTAGCCAGACTACAAGGATTAGCCAGACTACCGGGATTAGTCAGACTACCAGGATTAGCTAGACTACTAGGATTAGCCAGACTACAAGGATTAGACAGACTACTAGGATTAGCTAGACTACCAGGATTAGCCAGACTACAAGGATTAGCTAGACTACCAGGATTAGCCAGACTACCAGCATTAGCTAGACTACTAGGATTAGCCAGACTACCAGGATTAGCTAGACTGCCAGGATTAGCCAGACTACCAGGATCCCGGTTGTTCTTCTTTGCACTAAAAGCAGCTCAGGAAGTTGAGCAATACTGTCTTGAAACTTCTTGTTTTGAGCCGGCGGGTTGAGAAGGTAAAAAAGCATGTCAGGCTGAGAGAGCTATCTAGCATTAGCTTTCAGTCAACACCTGGTTCACCTGGCGGGTACCTGAAGAGGAGGTGCAGGAATCTCCGCTGGGACAGCAGTTTACTGGTTCAGAGGAACAGGTGTGGTCCAGAGGACCGGGTGCGGGTCAGAGGACCAGGTGTGGTTCAGAGGAACAGGTGCGGTCCAGAGGACCAGGTGCGGGTCAGAGGACCAGGTGTGGTTCAGAGGACCAGGTGCGGTCCAGAGGACCAGGTGTGGTCCAGAGGACCAGATGCGGTTCAGAGGACCAGGTGCGGTCCAGAGGACCAGGTGCGGTTCAGAGAACCAGGTGCGGTACAGAGGAACAGGTGCGGTCCAGAGGACCAGGTGCGGTTCAGAGGACCAGGTGTGGTTCAGAGGACCAGGTGCGGTTCAGAGGAGCAGGTGCGGTCCAGAGGACCAGAGAAGATGAACTGGACTGCGTCAGCACCATCAGTCAGAGCCAAACGAGGGCCGAAGAAGCCTGCAGACAGGCCCAAGTTTGGTCCCAGCATCCTTTGCTGTCTGGTAGCGTTGGGACCCTTCTTCTGTAGAGGATGTTGCTGAAAGTATTTTTTTCGCTGCAGCTCGTTTGTGTCAGGGCTGTGAGTAAATACCTCTCTGTGAAAACGTTTTCATTACTCCACATGGATCACTCTGTCATTAAATGTCATTAAATCTGTTGTAAAGTGGAAGATCTCCGGTCTGCAGGCATGTTCTGCGCTCTCTGAGCTGTTTCTACATGCTTTCCTGCAGTTAAAACCACTTCCCAGCATTCCCTCTGTCACATACGGTGGATCATGAGCCACTGTACGGAGCTAATGAGCTGTAGCCGCCGTCCCCCCATTAACTCCCATTAGCAGCAACAGCACCGCCGATGGAAACAAAACATATTTATCTTCTGAAAGCATCTCAGCCACCTCCCGGCCTAATTATGTGACACATATGTCGGTACGGGAGCCGGCGATTAGTGACGCTCGATTAGAGGCGACAGAAAGCAGCCAAATAGTTTGGTTTTTATTGAGGAGTTCGGCTTCACGGTGCCGTCGTCTGGAGAGGACGAACACCAGCTCAGGACGGCGAGTCTCCGACCGAGAGTTTAGGCGTCTGGAGTCTGCTGTTTAATGACCTGATCATAATATTGATTATTGTGTCCTACAGACGCCTCAGACAGTTTATCTCAGATACATCACAGGAACCAGTTGTCTTTGTTGTGGTGCATCGGTTCAAGTCAAATGAACATCTGAGTATTCAGCAGACCAGCAGACTGTAACTAAACTATAAAACTGGTTTGATGCTTTTACACCCAAAAACATTCTGATTTGATAACAAAAAAATTACAATAAGAAAGTCCTGAAAAACATGAAAAAAAAAAAAAAAAGAAATTTAATGGAAAAAATTTATGTTAAGAAATTCTGGATTTTTAGAAAAAAAAGTTGTGAATTTACCAAAAAAAAGACATTTAGAATAAAGATTTTTCATGAAAAATGTTTTACGAGGAAAAACATAAAAAAGGATGTTAATTTACATTAAAAAGTTGCAATTTTATGTGAAAGTTTTTTGTAAAAATAAAAACGTCAAGATTTTATATGAAAAAAGTTACTTTTTGTTTAGAAATTTGTGACTTTATAAAAAAAAGATTTTACAAAAAATCACAGTTTTGCAAGAAAGAAGCTGTGATTTTGTGTGAAAAAGTTTTCTTTTATGCCAAAAAAAATGATTTTTACTTTGTCAACAAAAATGTATAATTTTATGAGAAAAAGTTGCAATTTTACGATAAAGTTGTTTTAGTTTTAAACAAACAATAGCAGAGTTTTACAGTTAAAACATTATTGTTTTAATTTATAAATATAAAATACAACGTTTGTTCCTGTTTCGTGTCAGCTGACCTCTTCGGTTTGTGCGCTAGCGCCTCGATGTGGAGCCGCTGCTGAGCTGCAGGTGTTTGTACAAGGATGTATTCAATTCAATTCAATTCAATTTTATTTATATAGCGTCTGTTACAATGTCAATTGTCTCTAGGCGCTTTACAGACACCCAGAGCATGACCCCCCGAGCAAATATCAGTAACTAAAATTATAATATTAAATCCAATCAATGATAATGGAGGTAAAAAACTCCCACATAGGGAGAAAAAAAACCTTTAAGCCAAACAGAGGCAAGAAAAAACTCCACAAAAACAGCACAACAAACCACAGGAAAGTAAAGAATACGGAGCACAGTTACAGTAATGAGGTGCTCCCAAGTAATTATGAATGAGCTGGAGGAGGAGGAAGAGAGGAGGAAAGGGAAGGAAAGGGGGAGAAGAGCAGTGGAGACACCACTCAGCAGATCATGCTGGTGTCCCCCTGTAGCGTAGGCCTATAGCAGCATAGCTATGACGAACCTGTGATTAAGATGAGCTACTCTAGTCTGAGCTACTACAACTATGGCTATAACTATTAGCCCGTACACACTAAAGTTTAGATTTACTGTAGACTTTACTGAACAGAAATGTTTTCAATTTAGTTTTAAGGATGGAGGTGGTGTCAGCCTCCTGAACCCAAACTGGTAGCTGGTTCCATAATAAAGGTGTCTGGTAGCAGAAGGCCCGTCCTCCAAATCTACTTTTAGATATTCTAGGAACGACGAGTAATCCTGCACTCTGAGAGCGGAGAGCTCTATTAGGAGCATAACATGCTATCAGGTCTTGTAAATAGCGCAGAGCTAGGCCATTAAGGGCCTTATATGCGAGAAGCAGAATTTTTAAACTCAATTCTAAATTTAACGGGAAGCGTAACTCACGTATCTCAGGAGCGTCTTCGTAAATGATTGACACCTCGATGGAATCTTCACAGCCGGCAGAATCAACGTGGCGTTTACGAATCTGCGTCAAGATTGAGTTTCGTTAAGTTGGTCCTTTGTCGTCCAAACGTTTGTGCGTTTGCGTTCCCGCTAACGTGAGCGGTGGCGTTTTTTCCGCTGGAACCCGAGTTCTGACGGTGAAACGCCGACGTTCGGGCTGAATTCCTCACTGAGCTGCTAAATGTGAAGTTTATTTGTTGTTGTTGAGTTTTTATCCCTGTGGCGTTAGCTCTAAACCGCTAACGGGCTGGTGTTTGGAGCTCATGGTCACCGGCGGCTTTAGCTGCTCGCCGTTAAACCGTCCTGCCATGTCGGTCACGTTCTGAGCAGAGTTGCTTCTCACCGTCGACGACAGGAAGCTCGTCTAACGGTTCCTCGCCCTCCGAGGTCGCGGCTGGCGATTACCGCTCAGGCACTAATTGATGCGCCGTTTCCAGCCGCAGACGTGCACATGTGTAATTAACTTTCAGAGTAGGAGGCTGATCTGTCAGATGAAGCTCTAGAAGGTTAAAGTTTCCCCCTGAAACCTGGAACAGCTGCTGGAAGCTGGAAAACGTTTTCCAAGATCCCTCGCGGTCTGACTCGGCTCCGAGCGTCTCGGTTCCCGCCAAGCCGGAGTCACGGCGCTCCGGACCGGTGGGTCAGATCTCCTTCAGGACGTCAACGTTTTTTTACTCCTACGAGGCGGCGTGATTGATGTCTCGCCAACTCTGTCAGACAGCGAGTCAAGGTCAGACCGGGGACGGCGGTCCCGCGGCTCGTCACGTCTGACCCGCCGAGGTGATTCCAGCGGCAGATTAACGAGTCTCAGACTGCGGAGCGGTGAAGTTTCAAGGTCTTAACGGAGGAATGAAGGAGCTTTCAGGCTTCGTTCAGCGTGTTTGACTGAAAACGGTTCGTAGAAGAACCCGTTGATTTATATTCGTTGCTCCGGTAACCTGGTTTCACCACAGATCTGATGTTTCTGATGTTTCTCCTTCTGGTGGCAGAAATCCAGCAACCAGTGACGAGTTAACGGTAGAAAAAGGAATTTCAGACGTGCAAATACAGTGATGATTAAGTTGTGATTTTACATAAAAAACATTTAAAATTTACAAAAAAAAGTCAGAATTTTACATTTAAAAAACAGTCATGATTTTATGTAAAGAAAGTTACAATTTTACAGGAAGAAATGTATAATTTTAAGAAAACAAAAGTTGCAATTTTACCTTAAAAAGGTTTGTGATCTTTTTTTTTATTTTGATGAAGAACAATTTTAAATTAAAGTTTTAAAGTTTTTTTTTAAAGCTGCCATTTTATTAAAAAAAAAAACTTTTGTGATTTTTACCTTTAAAAAAAGTTGATTTTTACCCCCCCCAAAAATGTTTACATTAAAACAGCTGCAGTTATTTTCATTAAAAAAAGAAAAAAAAAACTTTATATCCAGGAAGTTGTGATATTTCAGGAAACCTGGAGTTTTATAAGAAGGTCATGATTTTATTACCTCTGCTAAGGAGGTTATGTTTTTTACCGGCGTTTATCTGTCTGTCTGTGTTCAAGATAACTCAAAAAGTTATGGATGGATTTTGATGAAATTTTCAGTAGTTGTCAGAAATGTGAAAAGAAGGAACTGATTTCATTTTGTTTGTGATCCGGAAGAAATCCTGGATTCTGGATCACTTTCAAATTTTCGATAACATTGCGGTCAAAGGGGCCAAAAATTTTTGTTTCTCAATATCTCCGTTAATTATTGCCCGAAAAACATGAAATTTGACTCAGGGATTGACGATGGGAACCTCTATCAAATTTCAAACGCTGATCCAGATCTGATCCAGAAGGTGGATTTTATTGCAATCTGTAAATTGCTATATGGGAGAACTGTTGCGCTTGATGGAGGTCTGCGCTCTCAGAGTTCTTTTTTAAGTGTTTAAAAAGTCGTCATTTACCAGAAAAGTCATGATTTTACAATAAAAAAACACGCAATTTTTTGGTGAAATTATTGTGATTTATCATGTAATAAATTACATCACAGATAAGTTCTCATCTACAGGAGAAACACATTTTAATGTCCCATCTATTAAACTGTCCGGTGTCGTCGTTGTTTTTTTCTTTTATTGAACAGCTTTGCTTCAGATCCAGGAGTCAACTGTTAAACATCGATGCTGATATCAAAATATCAAATATCAAAAAATCAAGATGTGGGACGTGTTATTATTAGGGCTGGGCAACGATTAAAATTTTTAATCGCATTATTTCCCTCATTAATCACGATTAATCGTATTGTATACGCAAAATCAAATAATGAATTCAAAATTAGTGTAAAAGTCACTTTATTAAATGTTCTGCTGCCATATGAACTAAAGTGTCATAACATTTGTTGTTCAAACACTTTTAACATCAGCACTTGTCAGTTACACATATTTAATGTAAATCTCATTTTAAAAAATGTAAAATAAAATAAAGCTTATTGCCACTGCCAGGGCATTAATGTCATCCTGTTTTTATGAAAAATTAAAAAAAGTCTACCAACAAAATCCTGAGCCACAATCAGAACATTAAACAGGTAATTTCTGAGGTAACAGCAGAAACTTTTAACGGGGAGTTCAACTTGTCAGTTGTTACAAATAACCTTGTTTCTGTTGAATCCTCCGTCTGGGAGAACTTTAAAATGAAAATGTCCATGTTAAAGTTCAGTAACTTTACCAATCTGTGTATCAGTCATTCTTTCCATTTTCAATTGTCAATAAAAAAAAGTGACATTTTATTACGTTTTTTGTTTTTTAATCTAACACAAAAAAATGAAAAAATAAAACAATGCCTGTTTTTTTTAATATTTCAATTTTAGACTTGGATTAAAAATACGAAATGAAAAAACGGGCCACAGAACTGAATTAGTTTTATAATGGAGGACTGGACTTTCTGTTGTCGTTACACATCTGAGCCACTAGATGGAGCCGCACTGCAGTAACCAGCTAGAGAACAGCAGGACAGTGAACACATGGAGCAGATCTGATGGAACATGGAGGAATGACCACAAAGTTTTGTTGCAGTCCAGGATTATTTTTTTTTAGACAGAATTGTTAATATTGCTACCTGAGTTGCTACCTAAACTGTAACGTTCACGGATTTTTACCGTTCTCCATGTCTGTTTTAGCTTTTCCGCATGTTTACCTGCCAATTGTCTTCCGGTTCCGCAGCAGCCAGAAACAGACTTTTCAAAACAAAAGCCTCCGTTAGCCTCCGTTAGCCTCCATTAACAATAAAATAATTGTCGGTGTTAATAAATTAATGAGTTCACGCAATAATAACGTGCTAACTTGCCCAGCCGTAGTTATTATTAATGTCTTTAAGACACTGTTGAATTATATTACAAGAACATGATTATCTTTGTTTTGCGGACCAGATAAGATGAGGTGGTGGACCAGATAAACCTTGTGTTTGAAAAGCCTTCCTTGTGGCGTAGATACGACATTGGTTCGATCCAGAAGCGTAATTCAACGTTAAGGTGAAAGCGCCATGTGTCCAGTCAGGGATGCATCAAACAGGTCTACAGGTCTACAGCGGTTACAGCCGGTGGTGTCTGATGTCCCTGCCGAGACTGGAACAAGAACCAGAACCATAAGTTCCTCTGTGGCACCGTCTTACATATGAGCATATTTGACTCTGGGTTAGAGGTCTTCACGGGTCCACTTTCATGGACCCTAATCCGAATGGACACGTGAAAATTCGAACCGAAACGTACCTGACCCGAGCTATTATCATAAGTCCGGGAGTCCGAACCCGAATGGTCCCGGAAACGACCCGACCTGAATCTTTAGTTTCCAACCATGAACCGAACCGAATTACCCGAATAGAACCACGAAGATACAGCCCACAGTTGCTAATGTTAAAAGTTGTCTAGCGTTGAATAGAACTTGATTTTCTTACCTAAAGTTGTCTTCTTCTACCAGGTTCAGTTGCTACATAGGCTACGTGATGTAAACAACAATAAATCCACGTCGTTATTTTCTTTGTGGATACAGATGCTATTAGTAGCTACTGCTAACGCTAATAGCCTACACCAGTCAGGACGTGTCGTAAATATGTTCTCTGATCCAACTTTATCATGTTGGCGATCCGTTGTGTTTTACAGCTGCCGGGCAAACCGCTAATAACACGCTACGGCAACACGATTGTTTCATGACAAACACGCCACGTTAATGAATAATTAATTAAACTGCCCCGAGTCCTGACATTGACTGCTACCGCCAATATCTTTACCTCTCTGGAGTAAACGTGGACCCAGCCTGTCATAGAGCACCGACTGGACCCGAGACTAACTGTACCGATTCAGACCCGCACCCGGAGTCACGTCTTTTGAATGGACCGAAGACCCAAATTGGGTCGGGTCGGAACCTCGGGTTTTCAGGTTGTCGGGTTGTTCTGAAGACCTCTACTCTGGGTCTGTCTTATGCCCCCTGGTGGAGACCTCTGGTTTCACCTTCTGCTCGAAGCAAGAACCGTCCACGGCGCCGCTGGTTGTGTGCGCGAGCGTACGTGAAGTCTTGATGACAGTGCAGGAACGTCGCGGGTCTTGGTCACCCTTCAGAGTTCTGGAAGGCAGCTCCGTTGGCGTTTGTGGCCCTCTTCCATGAAAACGATGCTTCAGAAAGGTTCGTACGGGTCTCCAGACGCGTCGAGTCTCAGGCTCGGCGGTCCAGATAGCTCAGCGTGGACGTCCCGCAGCGTCTCCTGCAGCGGACACGAATGGGAAGCGCTTGGATTCACAATCAGAGCAGCGAGGATCAGCCGACGCTCGGCTCTCAGGCTGTCAGGACCGATTCACTGAGTCTCTCTTGCCCAGGGTGGATCCATGCTCCACTTTCCAGAAGCTTCTCCTTCGTCAAACCTGCAGCCATAGATGAAGAGCAGCGGATCGATACCGAGATCTGAGCTTCTGTTCCTCCACACATTAAGGAAAGAAAAAGGCGACTAATTTTTGTGAATTTTGCAGCCGGCTGGTCTGCAGCGGCGCGGCAGTAATTCATCTCAGCAGCTCGATCTGCACGGAGGACAAGGAATAAAGAGAATAAAAAAGCTCCAGAGAAGCTATTGTGTTGTTTTTAACTCCTGGTGAATATGCAGAATAATCTGCAGGGACGGAGCTACGTGCTCTAATTAATGATTTCATTACTTCTCCGAGTCTCTGCGCCGTGTTTGAAGCCCAGGGTTCTTCTTTGTCTCTGAGGCTCATTACGCTGTGATGTCATTAGAGTTTTAACGTTTCTCCTTTAATCCGCTTTAATGGAACCAGTGTTTCCCACAGCAGACTCCACTGTCTGGTCTTCGCTGAATTTACCCAACAACCCCTGGGCATCCCTCAGAGGACGTCCCTCAGAAAACGTCCCTAAGAGGAATAACCGCTCTGACTCTGGTTCCTGTGGCGCCACCGCCAGGCCGCGGTGAGATCTGGCCGCTAACATCGTGAAAACTCGCCTGTTCTTTATCGTCCCCGAAGAACAAGTTTCTTCACGTCCAGCAGCACGTAAACTCAAAAGAAAAAAACTAACGATAAAGTTCGTCCCGTCAACACGAGAATAAAATCAACATAGTTTCACTCATTTTTAACGTTGGTGAGTAAAACAAATTTGGACTAAATGTTTTACGGTTACAGATTATTCCAGTTTCGTGTTTACGTGAGTGTTTCTCATTACTGCGATTGTCAATAATTAATGTAAACCATTAATTAGAAATTGTTTTTTTTTCACAAATGCGGAAATGAACCTGTTAATGAATATCAGAGTGTATCAGAAATAATACTTAATTAAAAACCTTATTTAACATGAAATAACCGTCATTACTGATGCGGTAAAACATCAAAGCGTCCTCATTTAACGGTTATGAAAATCCATCACGGAGGATGAGTTACGCTCACGTGAACGATTTCACCTCGCCAGATAGACGCTACCTGAGCAGTCAAAGCGGTGTCCACTAGGTGGCAGCACTGGTTGAAGCCGGTCGTTACCGCTCCATTTGGAAGCTAAACGTCCGTTGTTGTTTTAAAAAAACGACGTGTGGACGTGCTGAACCTCAGCAGAAGTTCCAGGTTACGATCCGGTCATTTCAGCAGGAAACAGATCAGCGTTGATGGTGACAGTAATGGCGACGCCGTAGACCAGCATCATGGTTGCATCACGGCATGAATGTAACAAATTAACAAATTAAACTAACCCTTATTATAATGTTAAATAATGGTTTCTGTATTTATTATGTATTCAAGTTTCAAATATTTAAGTCATTATTAAATTAAACTCAGAGTTTGTGGTTGTAAGAGTATCCATTACCTTGGTTTCAAAAGCAGAAGCTGTTCTTTGTTTTCCTGTGAGGCTAAATTTAGCATATTTAGCTTGCTGTCAAAATGCCTGCGTAGATTAAACTCTTTCACGACTGACACCCAACTGATAACACAACATTATTATTATTATTTATTATTTCACAATGGCTGCGTTTACATGGGAAGTTTAATTCCTCTTTAATTCAGAATTAAAGTTAAAGCCGAATAAAAGTTACCATGTAAACATTTAATTCCATATGAAAATGTCAATTCCGAATTAACTTAATTCCGAAGTAAGTGGCTGGTTTATTCCCATTTTAATTCCGCATTAAGTAATTCCGCGGTCATGTAAACACTCATTCCTCTTTAAATTAATTCCCGTCTTTCTGCGCATGCTCGTTCTCTTGCCCGTCTGTCGCGATGACGCTATATTCCGGTAGTAAACGGTGTTCAAGAGCAGAGACGATTTATTTAATAAATAGCTTGGAGGAACTGGAAATAATTAAAAGAACAGATGGCAGGAAACATAAAAATTGTGAGCTTTTCAAAGCGGCCAGGTTAAATGAAGGAGGTTTCGCGGATAGAGACGCCACCCAGGTCAAAAATAAGTGAAATGTTGTTGCTAACCAGTTAGCTAAGTTTGTTTTCTTCCGGTAGACGTAAAGACGTCCGCCACCCCTATCCAATCAGAACCCTTCCCAACCCCCAGACCTAAAGCGGAGTTGGATAAAGCCGAACTAACGTGTTTTCCATGTAAACCTTAATTCGGAATTACTATTTCCATGTAAACTCGAAGGAAAATAGTTTAATTCGGAATTATTTAATTCCTAAATTTAATTCCGAATTAAAAAACATCATGTAACCGCAGCCATTGAGGTACAAACTTGGAATTGTAATTGTGAAACTGCCTTCCTTGTGCATCAATTTTTCTTTTATTTGACATGTTGGGGTTAGTTTGTAAAGGACGTCAGTTCTGAAAAATCGTCTTGCTCATAGCTTCTGTTATCGTTGTGGGTAATGACGAAATGCATGATGGGAGATGTAGTTTATTGTCAATATGCGCTTTAAAGCGGTGTAAGCTTATTTTAAGTCTTAAAATATTGGTTTAAATTTTAAGCCAATAATGCCCAAGCTCTCGAGGGCCACATGAAATGACGTGGTGGGCCACATTTGGCCCGCGGGCCTTGTGTTTGACACATGTGCCATAGAGGAAGAGCACCTGCAAAGACGAGTGAGATCTGAGACGTTATGTTCCTCAGCAGTTCGGTTGAAGCACTGAAAAGACATGACTGACTGATAAATACGACATAAAAGCAGCTGAGTACAGCTTTGTAATCGTCCTTAAAGCGACGCTGCAGAGTCAAATCAACCTCGCTCTGTTATTAGACGATAAGGGGAGTGAACTCTGATTAGGGAACGTCTTGATGATGAAAACTGAGGCACTTGTGAGTTCTGACAAAATATGGCCATTATTGTTGTCATCAGAGAGAGCTGAGCGATGGACGGATGTTTTAGTTGTCTTGATCAGCCTGGATCAGGTCCCTGCAGACCTGCCAACGTCCCTCTTACTGTACATGCATGCAGAATAAAAACGATAATGTGGACGGCTGCTGTCACCAATGTCGTCCAAACCACCATCAACAGATACAAAAGGAGGAAGGACGAGGCAGCGTGGCCTCGTTAGTTTTTTTTTGTCAGCCAGGGATCAAAACACAGTTTTCTCTAAAGATATTTGAACGTTTGCAGCACAGGTTATGTGTCTGCAGCTTTTTAAAATATTAATCTGAAGCTTTTATCAGAACCGTAGCCTCCAGCGGACCTCCGTGACCCTGAACAGGAAGACGCAGGTACAAGTGATGGACGGACGGATAGAAAGCAAACTGAGTTGTTCCAGTAGGTGGTGGGCTGATGTAGCACCTGGACTGAGTTCACAGCTGGGTAGCAGACACACCTGGGCCTAACCTGGGCCTAACCTGGGCCTAACCTGGGACTAACCTGGGCCTAACCTGGGCCTAACCTGGGCCTAACCTGGGCCTAACCTGGGCCTAACCTGGGCTAGTCTTCAGAACTGGACTGGTCCAAGCAAGATGTCCCTCAGCAGCTCCAAGGACAGCTCATCGTCCTTTGGGTTGTTTCCTACCTCCTTGGAGCCTTTCTTCTCACGCTCAGCCATTTGCCTTTGACGCCGGTGTGACCCAATGTTCCTGAACAGTCAGCTTTAGAGGTGGGCGGATCGATCCAAATATCGATAATATTGATACCAACGCTGGTATTGATATCGAATGATACTCGTGTAAAAGGATCGATACTCAAGCTTTATTTCTCTCCCACAACACTGACCGAGTAAGAGTTCATTGAAGTCTTGTGTCCTCCTTCCCTCTCGCCTCGTCTCGTCTTTTGATGTTGCATCATCACAGGTAGACTCTGTCTGGCCCCTCCCCCCAGACCCGCCCACTCAGAAAAACCATTATGAACAGAACAATTCAACTCCAAGGAATATTTACACAAAAATGCATGTATTTTTCTGTCACCTATAAAGTTTGCCGAAATTCTATTCTAGGTTTTAACAAAATAATAAAAAAACAAAATAAACTAGAAAAGCACGCGGAGAGCGCAGACCTCCACCAAGCGCAACAATTCCCCCATATAGCGATTTAGATCCGGATCAGCCTTTGAAATTAGATAGAGGTTCCAATCATTAATCCCTTTTGGGCAATAATTAACTGAGATATTTTAACGAAAATTTTGTTAAAATTTTTACGAAAATTGCCACAATTTTCGTTAAAATTTTAACAAAAATCTTTGGCCCCATTGACTGCAATGTTAATGAAAATTTGAAACTGATCCAGAATCCAGGATTTCTTCCGGATCACACCCAAAATGAAATCAGTTCCTTCTTTTCACATTTCTGACAACTCCTAAAAAATTTAATCAAAATCCATCCATAACTTTTTGAGTTATCTTGAACACAGACAGATAAACGCCGGGAAAAACACAACCTCCTTGGCGGAGGTAACAAAAGGTCAGCAGTTTCATGATGGATTAAACTTAATATGAAAAAGTATTGGTATTGGTATTGGTATTGGTATTGTAGGGCCCTATGAAATCCGTTTTATTTTTTCTCAAATTCCGTTTTGATTTTTTTCATTTTCGGTGTTTTTCGGGTTTTAATTTTTGAGAATTCCGTTTCAAGCATTTTATGCAAATTTAACCCCAATACAGTATATAAAATAATGAAATATAGACAATTTATGCAATTATAACCATAAACGTCACTGTTATCATACTTTTAAACATATTGTGTCCAATAAAACATTCATTTTATCGGTATTGGTATCGGTACACTTCTGCTGGTATCAGCATTGGCATCGGTATCGGCGATACTGGCCCTGTATTTACTTGGTATCGGTTACCAAATCCTCAGTATTGCCAGCTCTAGTCGGCGTGGATCATCCGTCTGAATATTCCTCTTCTAAAAGCCTGTTTCTCGGCAGGAAAATCAACGTGGCTCCACTAAATGGTGAGATGTTCTGGAGAGTTCTAAAGTGTTCGGGTTTTACTGCACGTATCCAGAGAGATCGGAGCTCCAACAGCTCGGTCGTATTTCTGCTGCGGTCCGTCTTCGTTTACGCTCCTGCTGGAATCTCAAACCTGCCGCCTTTGTTTGGACGCAGATTTACGCCGACGCGTCTCGTGGTTGCTGAGATACGCCCGTTTAAGGTCAGCCGGGTCGGGATCTCTGACGGTCCTCGTTAGGAAGGAGTTAAACCAAAGTCTGTTTCCCACAAACTCAATTCTTCTGAATTATTAACAAGCTACAAAAGAGCCAAGACATGAGTTCAGAACTTCCCACTTCATTAAGGCGCAGACGTGAATAAATCATTCTTCATCTGGTTGATTATTCATTTGCTCCTTATTTTAACTGATGTCGTTTTTGTCCTCCACATGTTGTAAACAAAACAGTTAATTAAAAATGAAAGGAATCATTATTCACAGCCTCCTCTGTTTGCTTCTATAGATTTTTCCATTTCAGCCAGGGGTAAACAATTATTGGATTATTTTCCCCCCTTTTTTTTATGCAGAAACCATAAATCTGCGTGAGAATAGTCGGGATGGTGTTCGCTCAGAGAGCAGCAGAACCGTCCTCGGGCTTCACGCTCGCCCTCGTTTCTCTACTTCTGCTCATTAATGTCAGAAATTGGAGCGGCGGCACACCTCATTAGCCCCTCCGCCGTCTCCGTCTTCCTCGTTGGTGTCGTAACAAAGATCCCCCGGTGAGGGAAGCTGCTAAAACTGTCGTCTGATGGCGCAGCGATGACGCACGGCGACCACAATAACCCAGACGCTGAGCCTCAGCTCCTAGCGGTCCAGGTCAGGTCTCACCTGTCCAGCTCAGGTCTCACTGTCCAGCTCAGGTCTCACCTGTCCAGCTCAGGCTTCATCTGTCCAGCTCAGGTCTCACCTGTCCAGAGGAAG
>JAGFBZ010000351.1:90000-130000 GCA_018398805.1 Hirundichthys speculiger | reverse complement strand
TTGTCTCTAGGTGCTTTATTAACTAAAATTATAACATTAAATTTTAATCAAAGAAAACTGGCAAGAAAACAAACTTAGCTAACTGGTTAGCTTATTTTTGACCTAGGTGGCGTCTCTATCTGTGAAACCTCCTTCATTTAACCTGGCCGCTACAACTTTGAAAAGCTCACAATTTTTATGTTTCCTGCCATCTGTTCTTTTAATTATTTCCAGTTCCTCCAAGCTATTTATTAAATAAATCGTCTCTGCTCTTGAACACCGTTTACTGCGTGCTGCCATTTTGAAAACAAGCGCAGAATATAAGCGTCATGGCGACAGACGGGCAAGAGAACGAGCATGCGCAGAAAGACGGGAATTAATTTAAACAGGAATGAGTGTAAACATGACCGTGGGATTATTTAATTCGGAATTAAAATGGGAATAAACCAGCCACTTACTTCGGAATTAAGTTTAATTCGGAATTGACATTTTCATATGGAATTAAGTGTTTACATGGTAACTTTTATTCGGCTTTAACTTTAATTCTGAATTAAAGAGGAATTAAACTTCCCATGTAAACACACTGAATGTATAAATAATAATTATCCATTAGCTGAGAACTAATAATTCCACGTTCTTCTATTCTGACTGGTTCATTGTTAGTACATGAACTACAGAGATGACGATGTAAACAGATGTTGGCAGCAACACTGAGGTGGTCAGAGGGTCAGACTGCAGGTCAGCACGTTAGTTGACATCATGAGATGTTTATAATGAAAGTGAAGAGCAGGAATTCTGGGTATTTATTTATCAGGCTTTATTTAACCAGACTGAGATCAGTGGTCTCTTTAACAACGGAGGCCTGGACCAGTCACCATTAACCTGACGGGAAAACCCACACCAGAAGGATCCTGGACTGGTCCGGCGCTGGTCTCTCAGGTCCATCTGGCCAGCTGTCCTCCAGTCAGTCCTGGTTCCCGTTGGAACATCTTAGTCGTCGTTCCCCCACCGGTTGTTTGAACGACCTGCTCTCTTTGCTGATTTAAAACTCCAGTACCGCGATGCTTCATCATGAAATGCTTTCTGATGGGGACAAAAAAAAAAGAGAACAAGGGTATTTCTCAGAATACAGAGGATAAAATCAGGTTTCTTGGAAAGCTGCAGGGAGGTGAACTTTGTTGCCTCGGATCTCCTCCAGTCTGCGTGACTCTCAGAGACGCCTTAGAGGACGTAACCGAGGCCGAACCGTCCTCCAGAGTCGCTCACCGAAGTCCTCGTCGTCTCCGATGAAGCTCACCACGAGTCTGCCGAGGAAAACTCTCCACTGCTCTGTCACTGCGCGTTAGTCACCCCCCCCCCCCCCCCCCACCCCCCCCCCCCCCCCCCCCCCCCCCTCAGGGGAGTCCCTCCATGTGTGAACCCCCCATCCAAACTCACATCCCAGCATTCCTGCAGACATTTACTGCTGCAGAGTTCCTGAAACGCCAGTTTGGTTTATTGTTTATTCCTCAAACCTTCAACAGCTGTGATGCTGAAATCTGAAATCACAGGTGTGACTCTGAAATCACAGCTGTGATGCTGAATTCTGAAATCACAGGTGTGACTCTGAAATCACAGGTGTGACGCTGAAATCTGAAATCAGAGATGTGACTCTGAAATCACAGGTGTGATGCTGAAATCTGAAATCACAGGTGTGACTCTGAAATCACAGGTGTGACGCTGAAATCTGAAATCACATGTGTGACTCTGAAATCACAGGTGTGACGCTGAAATCTAAAATCACAGCTGTGACCCTGAAATCACAGGTGTGACGCTGAAATCTGAAATCACAGGTGTGACTCTGAAATCTAAAATCACAGGTGTGACTCTGAAATCACAGGTGTGACACTGAAATCTAAAATCACAGGTGTGACTCTGAAATCACAGGTGTGACGCTGAAATCTGAAATCACAGGTGTGAGTCTGAAATCACAGGTGTGACGCTGAAATCTAAAATCACAGGTGTGACTCTGAAATCACAGGTGTGACACTGAAATCTAAAATCACAGGTGTGACTCTGAAATCACAGGTGTGACGCTGAAATCTGAAATCACAGGTGTGACTCTGAAATCACAGGTGTGACTCTGAAATCACAGGTGTGACTCTGAAATCACAGGTGTGATGCTGAAATCTGAAATCACAGCTGTTTCAGCAGGAAGTCATCAGCAGCTTTATTCCAGTTTATTTTTATTGTGACTGTTCTCTTGAAAAAGCTGTTTATTTCTGACAGGTCGTAACTTTCTTTCAAGAATGTTTTAATTTTACTTATTCTTGCTAATTCCCTTTTTTTTCTTTTTTTTTTTTTTTCAAAAATCACAACTTTTTTTACAAATAAAACCAGCCTTTTTCATGCAAATTCATCATTTTTTTTACAATAAAATCATGGTTTTTCTTTCTCAGATCATGTTTTAAAGAGAAAATCTTCCCTTATTTCTGACAAAAATGGCTTCTTTAACATAAAATTTATTCTTTTAACGTGACACTTTGACTTTTTTCTCATAAAATATCAAATTATTTCTTCTATGACTTTAAAATTGTGACTTTTTGACGTGAAATTGTTTCAGTTTTTTTCACAAACATTTGATATTTAATAATGTGAAATTGCAGTTTTTGTCTTCATAGTTTTATAGTTTGGTCTCTAAAAAACATCAGTGACATCAGAGGCTGCAGTTCCTCTACCGACCACTAGAGGCTGCGGTTCCTCTACCGACCACTAGAGGCTGCGGTTCCTCTACCGACCACTAGAGGCTGCGGTTCCTCTACCGACCACTAGAGGCTGCGGTTCCTCTACTGACCACTAGAGGCTGCGGTTCCTCTACTGACCACTAGAGGCTGCAGTTCCTCTACCGACCACTAGAGGCTGCAGTTTTTCTACCAACCACTAGAGGCTGCAGTTCCTCTACCGACCACTAGAGGCTGCGGTTCCTCTACTGACCACTTGAGGCTGCAGTTCCTCTACCGACCAGTAGAGGCTGCAGTTCCTCTACCTACCACTAGAAGCTGCGGTTCCTCTACTGACCAGTAGAGGCTGCAGTTTTTCTACCTACCACTAGAAGCTGCGGTTCCTCTACCGACCACTAGAGGCTGCGGTTCCTCTACCTACCACAAGAGGCTATTCTTTTGAAAAAATGTGATTTCTTTCATATATAATTGCAATTATTGTAGTGAAATTATAGTTTTTTTTGTAAAACTAGAAATACATTTAAAATAAAATCAGTTTAATAGTTTATCCAAGTAAGTCCTAGAGGAAAAACCTGAGCAGTCTACGGATCAGAGGCGACATCTCTGGCCTCTAAGGCGTCTGGGGTGGATCGCGGAGGAAATGACGTAGCTGACGTAGCTCAGGAGGAGAGCAGGTCTGGTCCATGAAGAACAAGGGAGGACAGAGAAGAAGAGGAGCTTGATAAAGGGGAGGAGGAAGTGGAGTCTCGGCTCGCTGTTGACACAGTTCCACCGATTTTATCATCACTTTTCTGTCTGCGCGATCGCCCCAACACAATATCAGCTCAGCCCCGCTCCCCTTTTATTTATATATTTTCTGGGTATTAAAGTGATTTATCTTCTGTGCTACATTTCTGTGGTTGTGAATTAATTACAGACCACTGCCACGCTCACATGCGTGCGCTCCGCCGAGGCTGTGCACGTTTGTGTGTGTGTTTCATGGCTGTCCGAACTGAAAAATGATGATGATCAGGAGGTTAAACTGCTGGTATCCAGATAGATGCTCACGTCTGAGGACAGAATACAGCAGGAAGAGCTGCACATCTGTCCACATCAGGGAGGCGTCTGATTGGTCCTGGAGGGAGGCTGCAGCACGTCTCCTATTGGCTGGTAAACATGGCCGTTAGAAGTAGCCACAGTTTGGGTTCCTGTTTGACCTTTTTCTTGAAAAATCATGAACGTAAAATCGCCATTTTTTAATATAAATATTTTTCACGTAAAAATTACAGCTTTTTAATTTCAATTGTGACTGTTTTTAACACAAAAACTGTTTTTTTCATGTAAAATCATTGCATTTTATTTCCTTATAAACTCATAACATTGTTAAGCATAAAATTTGAACTTTGTGACTTTTTATTCTAAAATTGCAACATTTTTTTAAACATGAAATAGCTAAGTCTTTCATGTAAAATCATAAAATTCATATCAACTACAATTTTTTCTGCAAAACTTTTCAAATCTAAAATTGCAACTTTTTTGTATAAAATATATTTTTTGGACATTGTGATGTTCTTTTTCTTTGTAAAACTTTAAACATAAAAATTATGTTCATGTAAAATTGTAATATGTTTTTTTCATAAAGTTTTCATAAGTTATAACTTTTCTTAATGGTACATCACAACATTTTAAATATAAAATAATAACGTTTTAATATTAAAATTTTACTTTTTTCAATTAAACTGGAATTTCTTCTTCTAGAAGTTTAAGTATAAAATAATTTAATATAATTTTAATGTAAAAGTCGTTTAAAAGACTCATTTAAAATGTTTTTTTTTTTTTTGTTTTTTTTACATAAAACAGCCACTTTTTCAATTTAAACCAACCTTTTAAACCAAAAACTCTTCTGTCACTTTTGTGACATAAATTGACACTGTTTCCTCTGAAATTTTTTTTACATAAAACTCCAACATTTTTCATGGAAAATCACGTAATACAAATAAACGGAAAATAAACGTAATTCGTAATTCTCGTAAACACAATTTTTTTTTTTTAATCTGAAATTTTGACTTTTTCGTCACAAAAACACATACAGTTGTGTTCAAAATAATAGCAGTCTGTTCAAAAAATTGAGTAAAGCCCAAAATCCTTATAATGGTTTTTATTTCCATGCATTGGGAACACTGCACATTATTGCTGGGCGATATGGAAAAAATCATATATCACGATATGGACTATTTTATATCACGATAACGATATATATCACGATATACCATAATAAAGTATGTTTTCAGTTATTCTCTGAAAAGTTTGACAAAAATTTCATTGCTTACTTTTCAACTTTATTTTGAAAGGACATTTAGCTGAACTGTCACAAACATACATTTTAGTGCAGCAAAAACAGGTAGGTACAGAGGTACAGTAGCTTTCACATTTTATTTAAAAGTGCACAACAGTTTCTGAGAGGAAAAACACATTTTTGCACTGAAGTTCAGCTATAAAAATTAAACACAAATTATTTTTCAACTTTCTGAAATCTGTAACCTTGTAGTGCAAAGTTTGCAAACCAATATAAAGTGTCTAAAGTAAACATCAGGGTTGAAGAGAACTCTGTTTAAGGCATTAACCATGAATAAAAGTGCAAACATAAAAGGCTACTTTGTAGAAGTAGATATGATTTTATCAAATTTATCGTTGCAGGTTATTTAATTACATATTTGCTGTAATAATTGATAAAATGAGGTTAGAAACGATAGAAACGATAGAAGAGAAATGGCACGATACACACTTTTTATCGTCCCACGATATGTATCGTCATATTGCCCAGCACTACTGCACACATTATATTCTAAATCAAAAACATGAAGAAAAAAAAGCAGAAATTCTTTACTCACTTTACAGAAAATGAAGAAAAATGAACATTGGGCTGTTCAAAAAAAATAGCAGTGTCTGCATTTTACTTTACAAACTCAAATATTTACTATATAAACTGAAAAATATCCAGGATTCAGCATTCCTATGAATCACTAAACTAATATTTAGTTGTATATGAAATATGAAATATGTATATGAAATTAACCAGTTTTACAGTTTGGCACCTGGAAACCTCGACGACGGGTCGAGCTGGCTGTTAAACTGGTACCAGTTCTGGACGAGCTGATTGACAGGTGCAGAACATCTGTCCGCCACCACGCTGCTCTTCATGCTGGACTCCACCTGCTGCATTTCTCACCCGTGAAACTTCTTAGAGGCGTGTTTTCCTCCTCGGAGACTGATGGACGTCCAGGATGTCGGGAAGTGACACCCCGCTGGGAAGATGACACCCACGGCTGACATTTCAATGAATCCTCAGAGCACATTTCCACCTTTTCAGGTGTGTGAGGACTTCTGAGGCGGAGCGCACAGAAGGAGGCGTTGATGTCCGACAGGATGACAGAGGACTCTCAGTTTCAGAGGCAGAGCCGCATAAATGAGCTGCTGACACTGAGCACAAGCATTCATTCTGGGCCAGAACCCGTCTCCCGACACAGAGGAGGTTCACGAGCACCTGGACAGGAGCAACTGCTGTTTCTGAGATCATTTGATCTCTTTCTCCTGATGCATGTGGAGAACAAACAGCTGCAGGCTGCAGGAGAAACGGAAACGAGGCGGTTTTATTCCACAACAGTGACACTGAAAGATTCCCACAGGTCTGAAGAGCTGGTTGTTAAAAACAGAAGAAGATGAGTTCAGCAGCTGCTCGTTAGAAACTGGCTGAACACAGTTCACCTGGGGTCACCTGGGGTCACCTGGGGTCACCTGGGGGTTAGTCAACGTACCAACAGACACACTTCTGCCAAACACACCTGAACGAGGGCTGCTGGTGACAAAACCCAGAGTTTAGAAAAAAAAAAAACTACTTCAAGTTGAGAAACTCTGAGGGTTGGTCACTCAGACGTCGTCGGTCGAGACCCGTTACCGTGAATCACCACGGCAACAGCGGGTAAGCGGAAGAGATGCTCCTACTTTGACTGCAGTCACATCTTTCTGCATCTTCAGCTGCAGCTTAGTGGAGAAAACAGAAGACAGTCGACGTGGAAGAAATTACACAGTGAACGTGTAAATGAATATTTAACGACTGTTGCAGAGCGACTGACGAGCGGTGGGGTGCAGGTTTTTCATACCTGAGGGGGAGGGGGGAGGGGAAGGGGAGGCCTCAGCTGAAGATGAAGTATAGAAGCATAACTCAGGTAACTGGGACGTTGCTGTAACTCTAATGACGAGGACTAACGGGCATCCAGCCATGTTGGGAAATACGACAGGAAAGAAGCAGAATGCTATTAAAACGGTATTTTAAATAATTAATGACATCATCTTCTAAATCTTGTAGGCTGCCCGGAGTCCTGTGGAATTGTTCTTTGATGATTATCACATTTGTGGCCGAGATGAAGCTACAAAAAAAAAAAAAAAAAACCTTAACCATCTATTCAGATCCTCATCGCCTTTCCAAGACCAGATCAGACCAGATCAGACCAGATCAGACCAGACCAGACCAGACCAGACCAGACCAGATCAGACCAGACCAGACCAGACCAGACCAGACCAGATCAGACCAGATCAGACAACCAGGACCAGACCAGACCAACCAGACCAGACCAGACCAGACCAGACCAGACCAGACCAGACCAGATAAGACCAGACCAACCAGACCATACCAGACCATCAGACCAGACCAGATCAGACCAGACCAGACCAGACCAGACCAGACCAGACCAGACCAGACCAGACCAGACCAGACCAGACCAGACCAGACCAGACCAGACAGACCAGCCCCAGGACCAGACCAGACCAGACAATCAGATCAGACCAGACCAGACCAACCAGACCATCAGACCAGACCAGACCAGACCGACCAGACCAGACCAGACCAGACCAGACCAGACCAGACCAGATCAGACCAGACCAGACCAGACCAGACCAGACCAGATCAGACCAGACCAGACAGACAAGATCAGATCATATCAGATCAGATCAGATCAGATCAGATCAACCAGACCAGACAGATCAGACAGGACCAGACCAGACCAGACCAGATCAGATCAGACCAGACCAGACCAGACCAGATCAGACCAGGATCAGACCAGATCAGACAGATCAGATCAGACCGGATCAGACCAGGACCAGGACCAGACCAGAACCAGATCAGATCAGACCAGACCACTCCAGACTAGATCAGATCAGACCAGATCAGACAGACCAATCAGATCAACCAGACCAGACCAGACTAGACCGGATCAGACCAGACCAGATCAGACCAGACCAGACCAGACCAGACCAGACCGGATCAGACCAGACCAGACCAGACCACACCAGATCAGATCAGACCAGACCAGATCAGACCAGACCAGACCAGACCAGACCAGACCAGACCAGACCAGACCAGACCAGACCAGACCAGACCAGACCAGATCAGATCAGATCAGATCAGATCAGATCAGATCAGATCAGATCAGACCAGACCAGACCAGATCAGATCAGACCAGACCAGACCAGACCAGACCAGATCAGACCAGATCAGACCAGACCAGACCAGACCAGATCAGATCAGACCAGACCAGACCAGACCAGACCAGACCAGACCAGATCAGACCAGACCAGACCAGACCAGACCAGATCAGACCAGATCAGACCAGACCAGACCAGACCAGACCAGATCAGACCAGATCAGATCAGATCAGATCAGATCAGACCAGACCAGACCAGATCAGACCAGACCAGACCAGACCAGATCAGATCAGATCAGATCAGACCAGACCAGACCAGATCAGACCAGACCAGACCAGACCAGACCAGACAGACCCGAACCAGACCAGACCAGACCAGACCAGATCAGACCAGACCAGACCAGACCAGACCAGATCAGACCAGGACCAGACCAGACCAGACCAGACCAGACCATCAGACCATCCAGGACCAGACCAGGACCAGACCAGGAGGACAGACAGACCAGACCAGACCAGACCTACCAGACCAGACCAGACCATCAGACCAGATCAGACCAGACAGACCAGACAGACCAGATCAGACCAGGACCAGACCAGACCAGATCAGACCAGACCAGACCAGACCAGACCAGACCAGACCAGACCAGACCAGATCAGACCAGACCAGACCAGACCAGACCAGACCAGATCAGACCAGACCAGACCAGACCAGACCAGACCAGACCAGACCAGACCAGACCAGACCAGACCAGATCAGACCAGACCAGACCAGACCAGATCAGATCAGACCAGACCAGACCAGACCAGATCAGACCAGACCAGACCAGACCAGACCAGACCAGACCAGACAGATCAGACCAGATCAGACCAGACCAGACCAGACCAGACCAGACCAGACCAGACCAGACCAGACCAGATCAGACCAGATCAGACCAGACCAGACCAGATCAGACCAGATCAGACCAGACCAGACCAGACCAGACCAGACCAGACCAGACCAGACCAGACCAGACCAGATCAGACCAGACCAGACCAGACCAGATCAGACCAGACCAGACCAGACCAGATGTGCGTGGTGTGTTGAAATCAAAAACCGACAGTAGCTCTGCTCCAACATGGTAACAGAGATCGTGAGTTACCTCAACTTCTGCGTCGGGCTGAGCCGGACCATCTTAGCTGGGTGTCATCTGCTTAGAGATGTTGTCTGGTAACAGGAGCTGGTGGAAGCACGTACCGAGAGAAAGGTCCAGAAGCACCACGACAGACTGGTTCAGACGTCATTAACATGAACAAACTGGAACCTGTTAGATGAGTCTGACTTAACTCAGGATAACGTGGTTTTCTAATGTGGTTCCTTGAACAAGTTTTTTCGTCTTTAGCAGCAGCGACTCTGTTTGATCCTGGGCCATGTCATCACCATGGTGACCATCAAAGGGTTGGCTCCTCTTTGTCTTTTCAACCAGCTAGTTCCTGTCCTCAGTCTACGATGGTGTTTCTGATGTTGAGATCTTATCTGGAACTTGGAGTTCTTGATCTTTTTGTTGGTTTTCTTGGTGAAATTAGCAGATTAATTCCTTGTTTAGTGTCAAAGTACAGCTGCTAGGCTAGGCTAGGCTATGCTACACTACGCTATGCTACACTACGCTATCAAAATAGCAATTTTCCTTGAATCAAAAATTCTTGTAAAACTACCAAGTTCGCAATATTGTCTTTTGTCATTAAAAAGTGAATTTCTTGTTACAAACATTTCTAAAAGTTGTCACTTTTTAAAGATAACTTTGTGGTAAAATGGGTCATTTAGTGTAATTTAGTGTAATTGCTTCATCAATCTTCTAAATGATCACAGCTGCTTTTAATGACTGAAATTTCTGCAACTTTTTTGCCATTAAAATCTGAATTTTCTTTTGAAAATCACATTTTGCAAAACAGCAGACTTTTGGAGGTAAAATTTCCACATGCTGCTTACCTGCTAATTGCTGCAGCTAATTTATTCCTTGTAAAGTAGTTGCTCGTTATCTCCTGGTAAACTAGCTGCTAACCTTCTACTGATAAACTAGCTGCTGTCTTTCACCTGGTAAAGTAGCAACTCGTCATCTCCTGGTAATGTAGCAGCTGTCTTTCTACTGGTAAACTAGCTGCTTTCTTTCTACTGGTAAACTAGCTGCTTTCTTTTTCCTGGTAAACTAGCTGCTTTCTTTCTACTGGTAAACTAGCTGCTTTCTTTCTACTGGCAAACTAGCAGCCCATTATCTCCTGGTAAACTAGCTGCTTTCTTTCTCTTGGTAAACTAGCTGCTATCTTTTTCCTGGTAAACTAGCTGCTGTCTTCCTCTTAATTAACTAGGTGATTTCTTTTTCCTGGTAAAGTAGCAGCTCGTTATCTCCTGGTTAACTAGCTGCTATCTTTCTCTTGGTAAACTAGCTGCTATCATTCTCTTGATAAACTAGGTGCACTCTTTTTTCTGGTAAACTAGATGCTATCTTTCTCCTGGTGCACTAGCTGCTGTCTTTCTCCTGGTAAACTAGCTGCTATCTTTTTCCTGGTAACGTACCAGCTAATTATCTCCTTGTAAACTAGCTTCTATCTTTCTCTTGGTAAACTAGCTGCTATCTTTTTCCTGATAAACTAGTTGCCATCTTTCTCTTAGTAAACTAGCTGCTATCTTTCTCTTGTTAAATTAGCTGCTATCTTTTTCCTGGTAAACTAGCTGCTGTCTTTCTCCTGGTAAACTAGCTGCTATCTTTCTCCTGGTAAACTAGCCGCTATTTTTCTCCTGGTAAACTAGCTGCTATCATTCTCTTGATAAACTAGGTGCTCTCTTTTTTCTGGTAAACTAGCTGCTATCTTTCTCCTGGTAAACTAGCTGCTATCATTCTCTTGATAAACTAGGTGCTATCTTTTTCCTGGTAAACTAGATGCTATCTTTCTCCTGGTGCACTAGCTGCTGTCTTTCTCCTGGTAAACTAGCTGCTGTCCTTCTACTGGTAAGCTAGCTGCTATCATTCTACTGGTAAACTAGCGGCTATCTTTCTACTTGTAAACTAGCTACTATCTTTTTCCTGGTAAACCAGCTGCTATCTTTTTCCTGATAAACTAGCTGCTAACTTTCTCTTGGTAAACTAGCTGCTATGTTTTTCCTGATAAACTAGCTGCTGTCTTTCTCTTGGTAAACTAGCTGCTATCATTCTCTTGATAAACTAGGTGCACTCTTTTTTTCTGGTAAACTAGATGCTATCTTTCTCCTGGTGCACTAGCTGCTGTCTTTCTCCTGGTAAACTAGCTGCTATCTTTCTACTGGTAAGCTAGCTGCTATCATTCTACTGGTAAACTAGCGGCTATCTTTCTCCTGGTACACTAGCTGCTGTCTTTCTCCTGGTAAACTAGGTGCTATCTTTCTCCTGGTAAACTAGCCGCTATTTTTCTCCTGGTAAACTAGCTGCTATCATTCTCTTGATAAACTAGGTGCTCTCTTTTTTCTGGTAAACTAGCTGCTATCTTTCTCCTGGTAAACCAGCTGCTATCTTTCTACTGGTAAGCTAGCTGCTATCATTCTACTGGTACACTAGCTACTATCTTTTTCCTAATAAACTAGCTGCTATCTTTCTCCCAGTAAACTAGCTGCTATCTTTCTCCTGGTAAACTAGCTACTATCTTCCTCCTTTTTCTTCAGGAATGTTCTAGTTATGACAGTTTCTGCTCACTGTCACGGGTCACATAAAATGAGGCGGTGGGCCAGATGTGGCCGGCGGGCCTGGAGTTTTAAAGGTATGTTTAATTGTACAGATATGCAGGTTTACGCTTCACTGCCTGAACAATAATCTAGCGTAATTGTCCCCTTTATTGCCCCGTGAATACGTCCGTAGAGTCTCGTGGATGGTGTTTGGTTCATGTGAAAGTCTCTGGTTGTTTACCCATGAAAGCCTGAATAAGCTCAGTCTCATTTATCCTGAGGCTTCATTTTATCTGCCTAATGTTATGTATCGTCTTCATTGTAGTAAATACTCCAGAAAAAACGGTTGGATTACAGCGGCGTCTTCCGGCAGACTGCTCTCCTCTGTGTAAAAAGCAGCAGAACACGATGTTTTATTCTCCCGCTCACTTGTTTCTGCTCTGTTTGCTCACGGAGAACAGCCTCTTGTTTTGATGATCAGTAATGCAGCAGAATTTGTCCTGAAGGGCTGGAAAGAAGGAGGGAGCGATATCCCGCTCGGAGCCGTGGTTTGTGGGTAATTCAGCAAGAGGACCAGGCTGCGCTGGAGCGACCAGCTTCATGAGTCTTCATTAACGTCATTTCAAATCAGTCTGACGGAGCCTTGTTAAGCAGTTTTACAAAATAAACCCGAAGACCAGCACATGAGCAGAAGTCCGGACCCAGTTCTGGTCCAGAGACAAACTGGGAAGCTGTTCTTTCTGTTTCAGCCGCCAGAGCTTTGACCGGATCCGGTCAGCTCCATGTCTCCACGAGTGTAGATCCAAGAACCTCAGGGTCTGTGGGAGGGGCAACTGTGACCTCAGAGGCTGGGGGCGGGGTTATAATAAAAGATAGAGTCAGCGCATCGATCAAATAGAGAACAATTCCAATCTGAGCTTCAGCATCGACGAGAAGTAGAAAAACAGAAACACAAGGTCGGCCTCGATACTGTTAATTAACAATTAACAATTAAAGTAATGAAAATAAAACTGAGCCAAACTGAGGCTCAAAGTGACAACGAATATCAACAAAAACACTAAAATCAGTTTCAGAGGGACACAATGAGGGAGAAATACTTCATTTGATTTGCATTTTTTAAGAAAAAGTTTCAGTCTTATGAGAAAAAAATGACTGTTTGTGGAAGAAAGTTGCTGTTTTATATTAGGAAAGTTGAAAAAAAGTATTTTTTAAAATTTTTAATCATAATTAATCACATTATTTCCCTGATTAATCATGATTAATCGCATTGTATACGCAAAATTAAATAATGAATTCAAAAGTAGTGTAAAATGCACTTTTATTTAAATGTTCTGCTGCCATATGAACTAAAGTGTCATAACATTTGTTGTTCAAACACTTTTAACATCAGCACTTGTCAGTAAGACACATTTAGTGTAAATCTCTTAAAAAAATGTAAAATAAAATAAAGCTTATTGCCACTGCCAGGACATTAATGTCATACTGTTTTTATAAAAAAAATTTAAAAAAAACAAAATCCAACAAAATGATTATGTCTCAGCACAATCAGAACATTAAAACAGGTAATTTCTGAGGTAACAGCAGAAACTTTTAACGGGGAGTTCAACTTGTCAGTTGTTACAAATAACCTTGTTTCTGTTGAATCCTCCGTCTGGGAGAACTTTAAAATGAAAATGTCCATGTTAAAGTTCAGTAACTTTACCAATCTGTGTATCAATCATTCTTTCCATTTTCAATTGTTAATCAAAATTTAAAAAAATTAAGAAGTGACATTTTTAAATCTAACAGAAAAATATGAAAAAAAATGTCTTTTTTTTTTTTTACATATTTCAATTTTAGACTTGGATCAAAAATACGAAATGAAAAAACGAGCCACAGAACTGAATTAGTTTTATAATGGAGGACTGGACTTTCTGTTGTCATTACACATCTGTGCCACTAGATGGAGCCACACTGCAGTAACCAGCTAGAGAACAGCAGGACAGTGAACACATGGAGCAGATCTGATGGAACATGGAGGAATGACCACAAAGTTTTGTTGCAGTCCAGAATTTTTTTTTTCAGACAGAATTGTTAATATTTCTACCTGAGTTGCTACCTGAACTGTGAAGTTCATGGATTTTTACCGTTCTCCATGTCTGTTCTAGCTTTTCCTTATGTTACTGTTTTCCGGTTCCGCAGCAGCCAGTAACAGACTTTTCAAAATAAAAGCATGTGAGCAACATGCGTTAACGCGCGATGAAATAAATGTCGGCGTTAATAAATTCATGAGTTAACGCGACAATAACACGTTCACTTGCCCAGATCTAATTATTTTACGATTAAAAGTAGCAATTTTACGCAACTTTCTCGACTTGTAAGACCGAGAGAAAAAGTCTTGATTTTACATTTAGGAAGTAGTGAATTTACCAGAACCAGTTTTACGTACGTTAACATTACGTTAAAGTTGTGATTTGATTTTTTTAAGTTATAACTTTACGTTTAAAAAAAGTTATGGTTTGTTTTTGTAGAAGAAGTTAGTATTCTTCTTTGACATTTTTCTTTTTTGGGGGTGGGAATGATCTTTATAGGATTAAAACTGTGTGAGTGGTGCTCATCCTGCTGCCAGATCTCTAACTATTGAA
Organism: Hirundichthys speculiger; assembly: GCA_018398805.1. Lineage (NCBI taxonomy): Eukaryota > Metazoa > Chordata > Actinopteri > Beloniformes > Exocoetidae > Hirundichthys > Hirundichthys speculiger. The sequence goes on along the minus strand of JAGFBZ010000351.1, from coordinate 115,548 downwards.
CACGTGGCTGGAAATGCTTCAGTTTGCAGTGGATTCATACGAGCACATGTGGAAACATCTGCAGGATGTAACTGCGCCGTTTAACATCACGAATCCAGGAAACCCAGATCTGCTCCGGTGTGTCCTGCTGATCTCAGATCAGACAGCTGGAGGCGGGTCAACATCTGGTCACGCCCCCGCTCCTCATGGGGGCGTGTCCTGATGGGGCTCCGGCTGTTCTATATGAGTGAGTGGGGGGGGGGGAGGCCCCGCCTCCCATGCGGTTCTGCTTTCAGTTTCTCAGGTCTCAGTGAAACATCTGTGTTTTGGTGAAAGTACGGCAGAGACGCCGGACAACAGCTCTGTGTTCAGGCATGTCGTCACAGCTCCACTCGCAGCTGCTGGTTTTCGGGGGCGGAGCCTAAAATAAAGTCTATTTTGAATGAATGAAGTTTATTCAATCATAACAACACAAAACAACAACAACAACACAACACCAAAAAGCATTGTGCACAGCATTGACATTTCACACAAAACCAATAATCATGTGTTGAACAATGACTGAAAAGGCATAGGCAGAAGCAGATTGCTTATAAAAGCCTATCCTATATTATCAACTTTTGGCTACCAACCTCCAGAAAAGCAAAAAGACAACAGAAAAAAAAACAACAGAAGCAAAGAAACAACAGAAAAGCAAAGAGACATTAACAAATGATCAATCGCACTTATAAGCTTCAAAAATAGCTATATATATATATATATATATAATATTTTAATGTTGCCACTGCAAAAGCACCAGCTAAATGACAAAAAGTGATTCAAAACTGCAGCATCTCTGCTCGTGTCCCGGTCTGCAGGTCCGACGTGATGAATAGAGAGTTTTCACGGCGTGTCATCCAACTGGAAGTCGCCATCTTGGAGGCACGCGGCAACGTAAACAAAGCGCACACGCTGGAGTAAATCAGACATCTTCATTGAAAATGGTAAATTATTGCCGTGTTTTCGGCTGTACCAACCGGACAGACCGCGAGAGACATTTGGAGTTTTATAGACTTCCAAAGGTTATTAAAATCAGGGAGAACGATGCCAGAAGTTGTCAGAGGAAAGGAGGCGCTTGTGGTTAGCAAAGCTAAACCAAGACCTGCGTGGCAAAAATCTGGACAACATCTGAATTTGTTCGGCCCATTTCGTGTCAGGTAAGTTAAGTGAAATGTTGTTAGCTCTTAATTTCACTCATGAACAATTATCAAGAAAAAAAGCTCTTAATTTCTAGTCTAATGATAATATCATGCTACCACCTAGCTACGCTAGCAACACAGTTCTTAAAATGATGCTGCAGCTCTCTCGACCATCCACAGACCATCTGGTTATCGGCCTCCAAACTTTTGTAAGATTTAAGATCTTCTGCTGTGTATGGGGGCTTGGAGAGAAAACCAGGTAGTTTATGATATCGGGGTCTGCAGTCGAAGGGAGGCTCTCCGGCTCGTCATTGCTCCAAGACGAGGGAGCTAACTCGTACGGATCGGCACCTCCGACAAACTGTAACTTTTCGGAATATTGTTCCCTTTCCCGTATGTTTTTGCATCTGTAACACCTTTTGAAGAGCTTTTCTGTGGTTTATCCATCCTTTATCCATGGTCGTTAGCATTGATCCAGCGGTGTGTTTACATCCGAGTACCTCCAAGATGGCCGCGCATCCGGGTCACTGACCAAACGTGACGTAGATGAAAACACTCTAAATGAGACGTGAGGCACCGTTGGGCCGGCTCAGATCCGTACGCACGCCACCCAGATGTTCGGGGAAAAAACGCCCCGACCGGCGGGTCTGCAGACGGATTCCTGCACCAACGGAACCTTCTGGAGGCAGCTCCGCTAATGACTCCGTTCCAGACCACACCATTAACCCGCCGGCTCTGGAGGGGAGGGGCCGAGGGAGGCGGCGGGACGGCTAATGAGTGACGACGACGACGAGCTTCGCCGGCTGAGGACAGATTCAGACGGGGGTCCAGTGAGACCTGCTGCAGCTTCGTCTGAACACGTCGACCCGAGCCACGTGTTTGATCCCGGGCCACGTCGTTACCGTGGTTACCATCAAAGGGTTTCCCACTCGTCCCCGTCCTCGGTCTACGTTCAGACTCTGAGATCTTCAGACGCTGGAGGTGAAACAGATTTTAACAACTGAAAGACACTGATGACCAGGGAGCAAGAAAATCAACCCATTAATTAAAGTGGATATTAATTACTGTGGGCAGTTTGTTTATGTGACTACTAGAGAAAAAAATAAAGATGCTTTTTTGCTGAAAGAGATCAAAGCTGGAACTCTGGGCATTAATGCTCGTTTTAACGGCAAATTACCAAATTTAAGACTTTCTGGCTAATTGAGACATAAAGTACATTCATAATAAACTGAAGAGCATTCGTGGACTCAGTGAGTCAATTATATTTAAAAGAAGATAAATCATCTCATATTTCCAGGTCTTAAACTTTAAGTCTTGGCAATAACAGAAGAATTTGGAGTGGGCGGAGCTCCAGCAGCATCATCATCAAGGCTGGAACTGAAACACCTCAGATATGGAGTCAGACATCTGATGTCCAGATGTGGAGAAGCTCCTCCAGCTGCTGCCAGAGTTTGGACCAGAACCAGGAGGACTGAGATCCTTCCACAGACCACCAGCCACCTGCAGAACCGACGCTAAAGGATTGTAGGTTCACTAATCTATCGATAATATGAAGCCAGGATCCATTTCTCCTGGTTGAGTATATCTGGAACGCACTTTGTGATCATGAACCGGTCCACACCTGTTCTGGAGGTGTATGAGCCAGATGTGGCCCAGATGTCACGATGTTCTTTTTACATGGAACACAGCAGGTGTTGTGAGGGCCAGATGTGGACCCAAGGACTCAAAGGAGGTGAAGAACTGGTTCATGTCTGCTGGACGTCTGGCCACATTACTGGCTAACATTACTAGCTAACATCACTGCCGTTTGTTCAAAACCAGATGTGGACCAGAGAAACCTCCAGATGTGGGCCAGAGAAGCCCCCAGATGTGGGCCAGAGAAACCTCCAGATGTGGGCCAGAGAAACTCCCAGATGTGGACCAGAGAAACCCCCAGATATGGGACAGAGAAACCCCCAGATGTGGGACAGTGAAACCCCCAGATGTGGGACAGTGAAACCCCCAGATGTGGGCCAGAGAAACCCCCAGATGTGGGCCAGAGAAACCCCCAGATGTGGGCCAGAGAAACCCCCAGATGTGGGCTAGAGAAACCCCCAGATGTGGGACAGAGAAACCTCCAGATGTGGGCTACAGAAACCCCCAGATGTGGGCCAGAGAAATCTCCAGATGTGGGCCAGAGAAACCTCCAGATGTGGGCCAGAGAAACCTCCAGATGTGGGCTAGAGAAACCCCCAGATGTGGGACAGAGAAACCTCCAGATGTGGGCTAGAGAAACCCCCAGATGTGGTCCAGAGAAACCTCCAGATGTGGGCCAGAGAATCCCCCAGATGTGGGACAGAGAAACCTCCAGATGCGGGCCAGAGAAACCCCCAGATGTGGGCCAGAGAAACCTCCAGATGTGGGCCAAGTTCGGACCAAACATTCTTTGCTGCCTGTATAAAACCGTTGCTGATGTCTTTCCCTCTTGGCACTGCAGTCGGGCATCAACAGTACATCCATCTCATTCATTGACTTCCCTGTTGTGCTCCTGTCATCCCTCTCTTCTTCTCTCCCTCTCTTCTTCTCTCCCTCTCTTCCTCTCCCTCTCTTCCTGCCGGCTCGTCTCTCCGCTGGGTTTCCTCCTCGTCTGTATTCAGATCAGTCGTTGTAGAAGAAGCTCAGCACGATTTCTATTTCCAAACTGGTATCAGATTTATCTCTTGTTGTCTGCTGGGATCAAATGGACGTCTCTGCGGTGGGACGTCTCTTTTGTTGGACACAAATTCATTCACACACACACATTTATTCATACAAACACTGAGTTTCATTAAAGAAATGGGATGAAAGCCGTCTCTTTACCTGCTCTTATGGCAGCAGCATGGAGCCGTTGAGCCTTAATGGAGGCGTTGAGCCCTAATGGAGGTCTGAACGATTGTCAGTCTGGCTGTTCAGAGGGTTCTTGAGAGGACAGAAACCACCAATTCAGACACCCCAGGAATGTTACTGTTACTGTGAATGTTTAAGGGGTTAAGCTACTGTTTATCTGCAGAAAACCCAGTCACATGTTAAAAATGTTGAAAGGATACATGCAGGCTGATCTAAGCTTCTGTATAGTAGTTAAACACCGGGCCTACGCTGTCTCTATACATACACCTTCATTGTTTACGTGGCTCTGTAGTTACACCACCGACCACTAGAGAGCAGTGCTGTTTGCTTCCCTGATGTAGCTCAGATGTAGAAATGGAGCAAAGGTTCAGGATCCCAGAATTAAAAAACTCACTGAGCAAAAACACAACTTCACTTTCCTCATCCCAGCTCTGGTTTCAGACTTATTTTTGATGTTTCACTGTCAAAAATCAGATCCCAGTTGGAAACAGTGGATTCATTTAATCCCACGTCTCTGTGACAACCAGCGGTGGCTAGCTAGCTACCACTAGAGCCTGCAGTTCTTCTACCGACCACTAGAGGCTGCAGTTCCTCTACTGACCACTAGAGGCTGCAGTTCCTCTAATGACCACTAGAGGCTGCAGTTTCTCTATTGACCACTAGAGGCTGCAGTTCCTCTACAGATCACTAGAGGCTGCAGTTTCTCTATTGACCACTAGAGGCTGCGGTTCCTCTAATGACCACTAGAGGCTGCAGTTCCTCTACCGACCGCTCGAGGCTGCAGTTCCTCTAATGACCACTAGAGGCTGCAGTTCCTCTACCGACCGCTCGAGGCTGCAGTTCCTCTACCGACCGCTCGAGGCTGCAGTTCCTCTAATGACCACTAGAGGCTGCAGTTCCTCTACCGACCGCTCGAGGCTGCAGTTCCTCTAATGACCACTAGAGGCTGCAGTTCCTCTACCGACCACTAGAGGCTGCAGTTCTACTACCGACCACTAAGGGCTGCAGTTCCTCTATTGACCACTAGAGGCTGCAGTTCCTCTATTGACCACTAGAGGCTGCAGTTCCTCTACCGACCGCTCGAGGCTGCAGTTCCTCTACTGACCACTAGAGGCTGCAGTTCCTCTATTGACCACGAGAGACTGCAGTTCCTCTACCGACCGCTCGAGGCTGCAGTTCCTCTAATGACCACTAGAGGCTGCAGTTCCTCTAATGACCAGCAGTTCCTCTAATGACCACTAGAGGTGCAGTTCCTCTAATGACCACTAGAGGCTGCAGTTCCTCTATTGACCACTAGAGGCTGCAGTTCCTCTACCGACCGCTCGAGGCTGCAGTTCCTCTAATGACCACTAGAGGCTGCAGTTCCTCTAATGACCACTAGAGGCTGCAGTTCCTCTACCGACCGCTCGAGGCTGCAGTTCCTCTAATGACCACTAGAGGCTGCAGTTCCTCTGACCACTAGAGGCTGCAGTTTCCTCTACCGACCGCTCGAGGCTGCAGTTCCTCTAATGACCACTAGAGGCTGCAGTTCCTCTAATGACCACTAGAGGCTGCAGTTCCTCTAATGACCAGCAGTTCCTCTAATGACCACTAGAGGTGCAGTTCCTCTAATGACCACTAGAGGCTGCGGTTCCTCTATTGACCACTAGAGGCTGCAGTTCCTCTACCGACCGCTCGAGGCTGCAGTTCCTCTAATGACCACTAGAGGCTGCAGTTCCTCTAATGACCACTAGAGGCTGCAGTTCCTCTACCGACCACTAGAGGCTGCAGTTCCTCTATTGACCACTAGAGGCTGCAGTTCCTCTACCGACCGCTCGAGGCTGCAGTTCCTCTAATGACCACTAGAGGCTGCAGTTCCTCTAATGACCACTAGAGGCTGCAGTTCCTCTAATGACCAGCAGTTCCTCTAATGACCACTAGAGGTGCAGTTCCTCTAATGACCACTAGAGGCTGCGGTTCCTCTATTGACCACTAGAGGCTGCAGTTCCTCTACCGACCGCTCGAGGCTGCAGTTCCTCTAATGACCACTAGAGGCTGCAGTTCCTCTAATGACCACTAGAGGCTGCAGTTCCTCTTCTGACCACTAGAGGCTGTAGTTCCTCTACCGACCACTAGAGGCTGCAGTTCCTCTCTACCGACCACTAGAGGCTGCAGTTCCTTTACCGACCACTAGACGCTGCAGTTCCTCTACTGACCACCAGAGGCTGTAGTTCCTCTAATGACCACTAGAGGCTGCAGTTCCTCTAATGACCACTAGAGGCTGCAATTCCTCTTCTGACCACTAGAGGCTGCAGTTCTTCTACCAACCACTAGAGGCTGCAGTTCCTCTACTGACCACTAGAGGCTGTAGTTCCTCTACCGACCACTAGAGGCTGCAGTTCCTCTACCGACCACTAGAGGCTGCAATTCCTCTTCTGACCACTAGAGGCTGCAGTTCTTCTACCGACCACTAGAGGCTGCAGTTCCTCTACTGACCACTAGAGGCTGCAGTTCCTCTACCGACCACTAGAGGCTGCAGTTCCTCTAATGACAACTAGAGGCTGCAGTTCCTTTACCGACCACTAGAGGCTGCAGTTCCTCTACTGACCACTAGAGGCTGCAGTTCCTCTACTGACTGCTAAACTGTCAATAAAGGCCACAAAAGCCTTTATTGACAGTTTATTGACAGTTTATTATTTTTCATAAAATCAAAACTTTCTTAATGTAAAATTGTAACTTTTTAAAATGTAAAATCATCACTTTTTTTCTTGTAAAGTTGTGATTTTTGGGAGGAATTTTTTTTAACCTAAAATCACAACTTTTTTCATGTACAGTTGTACAAATGTTTTTTTTTTTGTAAAAAATGTCTCAAAAATTTCTTCGAAATTTCCAACGTTCTTGTGGTAAAATAGGAATCATTATTTTGTTGTAAAACAATATTTTTCCCAACTATCCTTTGTTAGACTAAAATGTTTTGTTAAAAACTGCAATTTTACTATAACATACTTTCATTTTATTTTATTTTTTACATAAAATCAGAACTTTTTTCTTCTAAACTCTGAAAAACTTCAGTGACACCAAATTTACCAAGATGGTCAATCTGGCCTCATATATCTGCTGTAATCTCACATTGATTTCCTTTATTCAGATACCAGGTTTAGTCAAACACCTCTTGTAGCTGCTGAGATTTGCTCCTTTTTAATCGGCTTCCTCATCTTGGGAGTTTAGATGTTCTGGTGCTGCTGTCGAGTCCAGACTGAGGTCAGTGGAAGCTGCTGTGGCAGGTTATATTTAGTACCCGGGACTCTTTCAGCTCTGGATGTAATTATGGAAATCTATTGGTGCTCAGAGACCCGCTTCATTAAAACATCCAGGTATCCTTGTCAGCCCCGTGACAAACAAGCCCGTGACCCCCCCCCTCCCCCCGGCTGCCTGCTGAATAAATGCAGACACTGTTACATCCTGCAGCTGCTTTAGTATTCTGTTTCCACAGTGAGAGCGGTGATTAACTGCGAGGTTACACCTGCTTCGTTATGACACGGCGCTCCGCTGGATCCCAACGAGCCTCCGAGGGAATTTCCTGTAGAGACATCTGTCCCAGCGACCTTGACCGCCGAGATGACAGACGCTCCTGATCGAACCGTTTATTTCTCATTCAGGACAGAGGATCGTCCTGGACCTGGACGTCCTGGACAGTCCGACAGGAGAAGATGAATTATGATTTTACTTTTTTTTCCCAATCTGTTTAAATCAGTTTAATCCACATAGATTTAACGTTTTCTTCATGATCGTCCACAGAAAGCGACACGTTTTTCCTTCCTCAAACATATTTCTCTATTAACAGACAACTGAAAACCCCCCCGAGACGTCCTCCGCATGAGCAACTTTGAAGCGTCTTTTTCCTGAGCGACGCCCACATTATCTCAATCAAAGTTAGCTGGGTTAGCTCTTGTTAGCCTGTGATGCTAACCCGATCAATTCATCATCAAACTTCAACATTTCAAGAGTTGCTTCTGCAACAGAAGCTGCCAGAGCTGAGACCAGGACTAGCGGAGCTCTGCTGGGACCAGCCGGTCCGTCAACTGGCGCTCACCAGGACAGACGCAACGCATCTGAGACGGCGGTGCTGTTCACCGCAACTCCCAGCAGCACTTCTGCTCGGGAGGGTCACTGAAGGAGGCCCTGTGGCTCCCAGTTTGCCCAGCAGAGCCACGCAACATCCCCAGAGGGAGCTCCTGCTTCAGATGTCCTTAGTGGCATCAGAAATGAGAAATGACATTAGAAATGACCACCGCTGAAAGGCTGACGCTCAGTTAGCATAAGATTCCCGCCACTTAGCTGAGTGTCATCCTCAGACCCTCCCAGGCCAGCCCACAGCCAATCACAGCAGTCTGTTAGCTCTTTAAAAATGAACGAGTGGACTCTGTTAGGTCTTTACTCACAGCTCAGAAGTCAATGTAATGCTAAGATGAGAAGCTAAAGTGATGACAACTAGCCACCAATCAAATGACAATGCGCTTAATTATACATATAATTTTATCTGATGTAGTTTAAAAAATATCTTGTCATGGATGTAAAATATAATTATAGAGACTGAAAATGTTTTTGTACCAGGCTGTAAATATGTTTATTTTTAACTTGGAAGTTAAGTAGAGAATTGCAGTCTCTAATGGACAGTAGAGGAACTGCAGCCTCTAGTGGTCAGTAGAGGAACTGCAGCCTCTAGTGGTCAGTAGAGGAACTGCAGCCTCTAGTGGTCAGTAGAAGAACCGCAGCCTCTAGTGGTCAGTAGAGGAACTGCAGCCTCTAGTGGTCAGTAGAGGAACTACAGTCTCTAGTGGTCAGTAGAGGAACTGCAGCCTCTAGTGGTTAGTAAAGGAATTGCAGCCTCTAGTGGTCAGTAGAGGAACTGCAGCCTCTAGTGGTTAGTAGAGGAACTGCAGTCTCTAGTGGTCAGTAAAGGAACTGCAGTCTCTAGTGGTCAGTAGAGGAACTGCAGTCTCTAGTGGTCAGTAAAGGAACTGCAGTCTCTAGTGGTCAGTAGAGGAACTGCAGCCTCTAGTGGTCAGTAGAGGAACTGCAGCCTCTAGTAGTCAGTATAGGAACCGCAGCATCTAGTGGTCGTTGGGGGAACTGCAGTCAGTACTGCTGGGTAGGCTTCTGCCTGGCGGTGGTTGAAACCTGCCCTTCAGATCATCTCAACAGGACTCCACCCAGTCCCTGGTTGGTTCTGGTTGGTGTCTCCTGGTTGGTTCCTCCTGGTTGGTTCTGGTTGGTTCCTCCTGGTTGGGTTGGGTTCTGGTTCCTCCTGGTTGGTTCCTCCTGGTTGGTTCTGGTTGGTTCCTCCTGGTTGGTTCTGGTTGGTGTCTCCTGGTTGGTCCCTGGTTGGTTCTGGTTGGTGTCTCCTGGTTGGTTCCTCCTGGTTGGTTCTGGTTGGTTCCTCCTGGTTGGTTCTGGTTGGTTCCTCCTGGTTGGTTCCTCCTGGTCACCGGGGGGGTACTCAGTGTTCCCCATATGGTTTGTCAGTCTCACCTCAGATGGTCTCTGAGCAGAAAACCCTGGAGGTCTCTGTGGTTTCTCTGCTGGTTCGGACCGGGCCTGCTGCCCGGCCATCCTGCCGGCTGATGTCTCCACCTGCTTCCTCTCTGCCTCTTGAAAGTGGATCACTTGGACGTCGGCGGCGTTCCCGCTGCTTGAACCTTCCACCCTGGGACGTTCCTCGCTTATCCAGCACGGATCAGCACATTTTCTCCACTTCAGAGCCAATCCCACGGCGAGCGGCTGCCAAGCCTCGTCCTCCCTCCACAGAACGGCGAGCCGTGGCGGCCGGTGCCAAGAGAGACGATCAGAGAGCTTCACGTCCTCCTCATCCACCCACTAGGCTCTCCTTTTTTTAGCGCTAAGCGTCATCCCTCCATCAGACACCTGGAATTCCCTCCAACAGAAGGAAACCGGCTGCAGACGGGTCTAAACTGAAATGAATGTATCTCAACAAATTTGCCTGATATTCTAGAATAGTCTTTTAAATTAAACTGTATTTTTCTGCATGTGGAACACGCATGTAAATGTGTCTGAGAACACGCAGCTGCACATGAAACATTTACTGTTAGCTCCATCTTTTTTTAGGAGGTGTGAAGTTTCGTCTCAGTGAACTGTGAGGGTAATTCGCTTCTCTTCCTTCTCTCTATTCAAAGCCGTCCATCATCCGGCAGCCGTCTCTGAACCGTCTCGGTTTTCATTAGATGCCGTAAACCCCATCAGCTCTCTGGAGGATGTTTGTTGGTCTGTAAATCACGGTTTACGACGCTCGGCCATAAACGCCTCTGATTACGGCACATATGGTGGGAATAAGTCTGCGCCGTGCTGAAATGGAGGCTTTGAACGCTGCTGCCTGCTGCTCAGAAATGCAAAAGGGTTTCTGATGACAGTCCAGGTCTCTTCTGCAGAAAACGCCTCATTCAGATGGATACAAAGCACTTCCCATGATGCATCAGCTTGTAGACCCACCTTCTGCAACAGTAGCTTCAATTCAACTTTCAACAATAATATTTATAAACCCTCATTAAAGAAACAATGGCAGGTTAAAAGAACTCCCCTCGTGGGAGAAAAACCTTTAAACCCAACACGGCAAGACAAAACTCCCCTTTGACGATCCTTTTAACTATGGATCCAGCTGAAGGGAGAAGAGGAAAGGAGGGGAGAGTAGAGGGGTGAGGACACCACTCAGCAGATCATGTTGGCGTCCCCCTGCAGTGTAGGCCTATAGCAGCATAGCTATGACGAAGCTGTGATTAAGACGAGCTACTCTAGTCTGAGCTACTACAACTATGGCTATAACTATTAGCCCCTACACACTATAGTTTAGACTAACTGTAGGCTTTACTGAACAGAAATGTTTTCAGTTTAGTTTTAAAGATGGAGGTGGTGTCAGCCTCCTGAACCCAAACTGGTAGCTGGTTCCATAATAAAGGTGTCTGGTAGCAGAAGGCCCGTCCTCCAAATCTACTTTTAGATATTCTAGGAACGACGAGTAATCCTGCACTCTGAGAGCGGAAAGCTCTATTAGGAGCTGGAATGAAAGGATGGTTACAGCGATGAACTGAAAACATGGGATATTTATGACTTCTATTAATGTTGAATAGTCAGGTGTTCCAGCATCATGAAGGTCTTTGTTGTGGACTACTAGACTTGATGAAGAGTCTACAGATCCACCAGGGGACTGCTTCCGTGTTTTTTGTGGGAATTGAACCAGGGAGCTGAGCTCCTCTGGTTGGAGACCCTCTTCCTCAGAGGAGCAACAGAATCCAGAGCTGCATGTAAAATATCTGCAGTATTGATGATGAAGCAATTGTGTCGCTGCATGTGGAGTACGTGGATAAAGAAATGCTGGCAGCTGATTTAAACTACTGAAAGTATCATTAAAAACCTAAAGCAATTATAAATAATATAAAACCATTAAAATGATTTACATAATTACATAATCAGTAACTCTCAGACATTGTTTCCTGCGTTTCTGGGCCATTCTTTCAGTTTTTGGACATCAACACTTTAAAAGCAGACTATATTAAAAGGAGCACAGAGGATTCTAGAAGAGCCCGCCGTGTTGTTCATCTTTAGCGGAAGATTTATTGTGAAGTGTGGAATCAGTCACTTTAGAAACTCATTTGTGCATCAGACTCCTGAATGAGAACCAGTTATGAGTCTGAACCTGGTTGTGACTCCATCACTGCACTCCTGTTTCCTTTTCCTGAATGCTGCTTTTATTTCATTATTTATTTACTGATAGTTGCTGTTGTATTGATTCTCTCTGATTCTGGTCCTGTTGTTGTTGATGCTAATTCACAGGTTCATTCATCGGTTGATTTATATTTAATGAGTTTCTCTTCCTACTGCGTTGCATCGTGTCATATTGCATTGTTTTGTATAGTATCTCATCATATCCTATTATTTGCTATAATGTTGCATCATATCTTAATCTGTCATGTGGTATCAAATCATATCACATAGTATCGTACGGTATTGTGTCACATTGTAGCTATTGTAATGCACGGTATCATATTGCATTGTGTCGTATTGTGTCATCGTATCATATCCTCTGACACTGTATGTAGTGGTGTCTAGATGATGTTTAGAGACATGGTTGCAAAACCAATTTCTGTCTTTATTTTTTCCTTCAAAAGGATTAACTATAGCTCCTACATTTTTATTCATCTCATCACTGAGGAACCTCAACTATTTTTCTATTAGCCCCAGCTAATAGAAAAATAGATACGGCAATATGACACAATGCAATATGACACCGTGCATTACAATAGCTACAATGTGACACAATACTGTACGATTAGCCCCAGCTAATAGAAAAATAGCCCCTGATACAATATCAAACAATATCATCCCAGCCCCATATTCATGTCATATCACATCATATTATATCACCTTATCGTATCGTATCATTGTATCATCGTGTATGGTATTGCATCATTGTATCTTATCGTATCATATTGTATCATTTTTTAATCATGTCGTTTTATAGCCTATTTGCTTTTTTATCGTGTTGGTATGGTACCATATCCTACGCTATCATATTGCATCGTATCGTATCCTATCGTAACGTATGGTACTGTATAGAGGTGTATTGATACATCGCTCTTCATCGATACATTGACTTAATGATTTAAGGAACAATCCATCAGTATTCATCAAACAGTATTGATTAACCATAATCAAAATATCAGTCAGATATATAGTGATTACATATGAATGAAAATGATTTTGTTCAGTAAACACATGACATCATCTCATATTGATCGTTAGCTCCTAAATCGAATCCAGTCAAATTAATGAAGTTTCAGATGTCATAGTATCTCCAAACATATAATCATGATCCCATTAATTAATATAATATCATATTATGATAAACTTTGTGATTCTCACCCCTGGTATTGTATCGTCCACATCACATGGTATCATGTTGGATCACTTAGTATTAGGGGTGAGTATTGGAAAAGAACCTCGCAATACGATATGTAACATGATACTCGGGTCACGATACGATATTATCACGATATCGCGATATCACAATATACAGTGTTTTGCAGTTGATATCAAAATTAAAAGTAGAGATGAAAAATCAAGTTGCTTTAAATGTTTGGACAATGTTGAGGACAAATTTAGTCAAAACTATTTATATCTATTTATTGTTTATTATTAGTGTTATTAGGAGCTGAAAAATCAATATTATTCTGGGCGGCTGAAAATCGCTATACAGTCATGGAAAAAATTATTAGACCACCATTTTTTCTTCAGTTTCTTGTTCATTTTAATACCTGGTACCACTAAACTTCATCATGTGACTAAAACAGACAGAAAAGAAAACACTGAATGCATAAAAGCAGTGTTTTTGGCAGTACAACACCATAGCTTTTGATGTAAAAACTTAAGTGATTTAGGTCATAATCAAGAAAACCATGGAAAATGGTAAGATATCAGCTCTTAAATAAAACTCTTATGAGCAATCTTTGTGATTATCATTATGTTTGTCCAAACAAATGTACCTTTAGCTGTACCAGGCATTAAAATGAACAAGAAACTGAAGAAAACAAGGGTGGAATAATAATTTTTTCCATGACTGTATATTGCCAAATCGATTTTTTTCACAACCCTACTTAGTATTATATTGTATCATGTATTATTGCATCATATCCTATCATATCATATTGTATTGTATGGTATTGTACAATATTGTATCGTATTGCATCTTATAGTATGGTATGGTATCGGATTACGTTGTATTACATCGTAATACCGTATATTAGTATCCTATTATACGGTATCATTTTTCACCTTGTTGTATCATTTGTATCATTTTGTATCCTATTGCATCGTCATGGATCACTCGGGCGTTACAGTGGGTCTGAGGTGTTTCTGCTCTGTCTCTCCAAACATGGTTCTGGTCTCTGGTCTCTGGTCTCTGGTCTCGTCTGATGAGGTTTTGTGGTAAATGATTTCAGAACCCTTTCCAGACTGACGTTCAGCAACAGTTACTTCTCTAACTATCACTTTTCGTTTTTTGATGGTCTCCATCTGGTGAGCTCGTTTGTGAGTTATTCAACGAGCAGTAGTCGGCTGGTTGTTGAGGGGGAACTGTTTCACACCGTCAGCAGCAGCAGCACATTTACGAACGTGACCGATGCTGTGTGGATGTCTCGTCTCCTTCATCAAGCAGCTGCAGCATCACGTCAGGATGCTGCCTTCATTAATTATTTACACCCTCTGACGTGTCGGTCTGATCTGGGGGAGCGTCGTTAATCCATTAAGTCGTTGAGACACCAAATATAGTTTCCTCTGGAGAACCATGACCTGTTTTTATTGGCCCAAATCTTTCAGTTTTCAGTGGTGCTACTGTTAAATAGATCCAGTGTCCAGTGTGTCTTACTGGGCCTCTTCCCAGTAGGACATGCCTGAAACACCTCCCCATGAAGCCATCTAGGTGGCTCCTGATACTGTGGAGGACCAGCGGCCCCAGGAGCTACGCTGTCCAGGGAAACTGCTCCTGGAGGGGTCCGGTTCACCTGGGAGTGCCGATCCAGTTGGACTCCTCTGATGAGACGTCCAGAAGGTGGACGTCCCAGCCAGGTGAACCACCTCCAGGGGCTCCTCTGAACCTGGAGGAGCAGCGACTGCTCCAAGTCTGTTGCTGCTGTGTGATTGAGGTTCCTGAGGAACGGTGGCACTGATGAGGAGGTCTGGAGTGGAGACGGTCCATTGGACATGTTCAGGACATGTCCAGAACTGGTCCAGGACCGGTCCAGCATATGTCCAGGGCTGGTCCAAGACATGTTCAGGACTGGTCTAGGACTGGTCCAGAGCTGGTCCAGGACTGGTCCAGGACCGGTCCAGTATATGTCCAGGGCTGGTCCAAGACATGTTCAGGACTGGTCCAGGACTGTTCCATGGCTGGTCCAGGACTGGTCCAGGACCGGTCCAGAACTGGTCCAGGACTGGTCCAAGACATGTCCAGGACATGTCCAGGACTGGTCCAGGACTGGTCCAGAACCGGTCCAGGAATGGTCCAGGACATGTCCAGGACTGATCCAGGGCTGGTCCAGGACTGGTCCAAGACATGTCCAGGACATGTCCAGGACTGATCCAGGACTGGTCCAGGACTGGTCCAGGACATGTCCAGGACTGGTCCAGGACATGTCCAGGACTGGACCAGGACTGATCCAGGACTGATCCAGGACTGGTCCAGGACTGGTCAAGGGCTGGTTCAGGACATGTCCAGGACTGATCCAGGACTGGTCCAGCATATGTCCAGGGCTGGTCCAAGACATGTTCAGGACATGTCCAGGACTGATCCAGGACTGGTCCAGAACCGGTCCAGGACATGTCCAGGACTGGTCCAGGACTGGTCCAGAGAAGGTCCAGGACTGGTCCAGAACCGATCCAGGACTGGTCCAGGACATGTCCAGGACTGGTCCAGAACCGGTCCAGGACTGGTCCAGGACATGTCCAGGACTGGTCCAGGACTGGTCCAGCATATGTCCAGGGCTGGTCCAAGACATGTTCAGGACTGGTCCAGGACTGGTCCAGCATATGTCCAGGGCTGGTCCAAGACATGTTCAGGACTGGTCTAGGACTGGTCCAGGACTGGTCCAGAGCTGGTCCAGGGCTGGTCCAGAACCGGTCCAGGAGTGGTCCAGGACATGTCCAGGACTGGTCCAGAACCGGTCCAGGACATGTCCAGGACTGGTCCAGGACTGGTCCAGAGAAGGTCCAGGACTGGTCCAGAACCGATCCAGGACTGGTCCAGAACCGGTCCAGGAGTGGTCCAGGACGGTCCAGACTGGTCCAGACCGGTCCAGGACTGTCCAGGTCCAGGACTGGTCCAGAGAAGGTCCAGGACTGGTCCAGAACCGATCCAGGACTGGTCCAGAACCGGTCCAGGAGTGGTCCAGGACATGTCCAGGACTGATCCAGGACTGGTCCAGGACTGGTCCAGATCCGGTCCAGGACTGGTCTAGGACATGTCCAGGACTGATCCAGGACTGGTCCAGGGCTGGTCCAGCACTGGTCCAGAGAAGGTCCAGGACTGGTCCAGAACCGGTCCAGGACTGGTCCAGGACATTTCCAGGACTGGTCCAGGACTGGTCCAGGGCTGGTACAGGACTGGTCTAGGACATGTCCAAGACATGTCCAGGACTGATCCAGGACATCCCCAGGACTGGTCCAGGACTGGTCCAGGACATGTCCAGGACTGGTCCAGGACTGGTCCAGGGCTGGTCCAGGACTGGGACATGTCCAGGACTGGTCCAGGACTGGTCCAGGGCTGGTCCAGGACTGGTCCAGGACATGTCCAAGACATGTCCAGGACTGGTCCAGGACTGGTCCAGGACATGTCCAGGACTGATCCAGGACATGTCCTGGACCGGTCCAGGACTGGTCCAGGACATGTTCGGGACATGTCTAGGACATGTCCAGGACAGGATATGTCCAGGACTGGTCCAGGACTGGTCCAGAACCGGTCCAGGACTGGTCCAGGACTGGTCCAGGACTGGTCCAGAACCGGTCCAGGACCAGTCCAGGACATGTCTGGGGCAGTAGAGGAGCAGATGGGTTTCAGCTGGTGTCTTTAACACATGTCCAGATTCTGGCTCCCACTCAGCTCTTCTTCTGCAGCGTTTATTGGTTTGTTGGACGAAAACCTCCAACAGAGAAGAAGAACTTAAATACGGCTGCAGCTCCTGATGAGCAGAGGATCAAAGCCCATCTGAAACCATCACAAATATTTAATTCAATCACTCAGCAATGCTGGAAATCAACCCTTTTAAAAACTCAAACTAAGTTGATTTTTTTTTTTTTTTAAATCTAAATTGATTTTCAAACAGCAGTTTGAGAAAAAATTAATTAAACTGACTATTTAACTTAAATTGATTTTTAATCAAATAATTAAATGGACCTTCAGCTGCTGCTTTAAACAACCAAATAAAATGAGTCTTTTAAACTTTTACTGCTAATAATTTTTTTTAACTTTACTGTTAACTTTGTCGCCGCTGCCGATCATTTATTTATTTAGTTGTTACCCTTAATGAATAGTTTTGAGTTGCATCACTGCTGTGACTGATGAAGGAATATTTTATCTATTTTTACATCGTTGTCAATCATGTTCTCATCTATTTTCTTCCCATCATGAGTCTTATCTTTAACAGCGTTTACTTACTTTCTCTGAACGGCTCCGTTAATTTAGTTTCTCGTTGACGACGGATCGGTTCAGGAGGTCAGAGGTCAGAGTCGTTGGGGACGGCGTCCCAGATGAGCTGAAGCTGGAGGCGTGTTCATCTACATGAGGTCGTTTCCACCGACGTGTCAGCGAGGTCGGCCATTAAAGCCTCATCCCTCCTCTTCCTCGTCTGTATTCCGCCCGCGTCTCCTCCTCCTCCTCCTCCTCCTTCCCTTCCTCTCCTGGTTCGGGGAGACGGCGAGGTGAAGA
Organism: Hirundichthys speculiger; assembly: GCA_018398805.1. NCBI lineage: Eukaryota > Metazoa > Chordata > Actinopteri > Beloniformes > Exocoetidae > Hirundichthys > Hirundichthys speculiger. The sequence continues at coordinate 98,058 of JAGFBZ010000351.1, read as the reverse complement.
TCGAGGGCGCTGTAGGACAAATTAATTACAGCATCAGATTAAACGGAGCGGCTCTCATGAATTATGTAAGCAGCAGGAGTCCTGGTTTAATGACGGACCTGGAAAAGGCTTTTAATGTGAAAGGATCTGGGGACAGGAAGAAACCCCAGGTGAACCCGGCGCGGAGACCGTCCATCAGGTTGGACGCTGTTGGAGGTCATCTTCCTTTTTCTTTTTTGAACTCGTTTTCCAGCAAACAAAAAAAAAAACTCTAACCTAAATGATTTTGGGTTCACATTAGGGGTGCACGATAACTATCGGCCAATAACAGGAAATTATGACATCATCCCAATAACTCCGATATCACGACGAATAGCCCCGATAACATATATATTTCTGTCAACACAGCAGTGTCTCGCTCCCTCTGAGCCTTGAATAACTGGCAGTGAATGTTATGTTCAAGTGACGTCGGCATAATCAGAAAAACGATTACTCATAAGGAAAATCAAGAATACCCCCTCATGCCAGAAAACAAGTCGTTAACTCGTCATAATTTTAGTAGTTGCTGACTTGAATTGATATTCGCAGTATTTTCCCACATGTTACACAAAAAAAGAAAAAAATAGAAAAGGCTGAAGCAAACGAGGGAACGTGGGAATTTACGTTAGACCTTGAATGCAGCCTGCAGCACAGCGCTGATCACAACAAACATGGCGGCGTGGAACTTTGTTAAAGTTTCAGAAGAAGATAGTTTGGTGGTTATTTGTGACGAATCCTCCGAGTGAATTCTACGAGGAGGGAAGCACAAGCTTTAATACGTAAAACCTGATCGGCCACCTACAACATAACAATCGCTTCCATGGAGTTTTGAAATCACGCTAACGTGAGCTAATGGAAGCTAATGCTAACGTGCGCAAGCCAGCAGCAGCCTCTCCTCTCCCTCATTCCTCTCATCTAAAGCTTCCATGAAATTAAAAAAATAAAAACTACTGAACCTCATTTACTTTAATTAAAGGTATTAATTTAAATGGAACCACAAGCCAAAATCCTTTAAATGTTAATCTTTTTCAGTTAGTAATTCTGATGCATGTATTTCCATCAGTTCAAGGAGCCTTTATTTTTTATATCAGTCAGTAATGAACCTTATTTAAGTTAATGTGAGATATCAAATAGGTTTGTTTGATAGCTTTAAGAAAATGTTTGAGAGGCTTGACAATAGTTTTTCTTTGGAAAAAATAAATATCTGTTTATTTAAAGAGTCAAAACTATTTTTCGTTTCATTCATAGTATTGATGTAATGATCTTAGGTAAATGTGTGTGTTATCAGCTTTATATGACGGCGCCGACTCGAGCTGAGCGTGGTGCCTAAACTGGACCACACACCCGCCGGGCCCGGTCAGACCCTCAGTGTCTTATGAAATCTGGCTCTGACGACACGTCAGAACCCGAGTTTGACGCAGTTGCATGAACTCTGGCCCACATCTGGCCCACATCTGGCCCACGCAGCACTCACCAGAGCCATAACTGAGCCATAGGTGCTAAACGTAGCCCAGATGTGTCTGTGTGATTAGAACCCCTGCAGGTTTGAGTGGTGGACCCCACCAGACCACCTGACTGGTCCTGAACCAGAACCTCGTTGATGAAGACCGCGATGAACGGCAGAGAGAGGAGGAGGAGGAGGGGCTGAGGAGGAGGGGGGGGGGGGGGGGGGGGGGGGGGTGCTGTCATGTCGTCCATCTTGATGTCTCAGCTTGCTGAGCCGTTGATTTTGCAAACACAGTGATAACAACTACGAGCAGAGATACGAACTCATCAGCTCGTTACGTTCTGGTTCGTTTCTGTCCGTCAGCCGGAAAATAACAGCTGCTTGATGGATGTGTGTGTGTGTTTACGTGCACAGACGTGTGTGTGTTTACGTGCACGGACGTGTGTGTGTTTGTGTGCCTGATCTTTAAAGGAGGCTGTTATGAAGTCGGCGTCGGCAGCTCCTCCACCTCCTCCAGCTCCTCCACCTCCTCCACCTCCTCCAGCTCCTCCAACTCCTCCACCTCCTTCAGCTCCTCCACCTCCTCCATCTCCTCCAACTCCTCCACCTCCTTCACCTCCTCCACCTCCTCCAGCTCCTCCACCTCCTCCACCTCCTCTCCTCCACCTCCACCCTTCCTCCCCTCCATCTCCTCCAGCTCCTTCCTCCTCCATCTCCTCCAGCTCCTCCTCCTCCACCTCTCTCTTCAGCTCCTCCTCCTCCTCCACCTCCTCCACCTCCTCATCTCCCACCTCCCTCCTCCCCTCCTTCAGCTCCTCCATCTCCTTCAGCTCCTCCATCTCCTCCACCTCCTCCACCTCCTCCATCTCCTCCAGCTCCTCCAGCTCCTCCACCTCCTCCACCTCCTCCACCTCCTCCAGCTCCTCCAGCTCCTCCACCTCCTCACCTCCTTCAGCTCCTCCAGCTCCTCCCCTCCTCCATCTCCTCCAGCTCCTTCCTCCTCACCTCCTCCACCTCCTCCACCTCCTCCACCTCCTCCACCTCCTTCAGCTCCTCCACCTCCTCCACCTCCTTCAGCTCCTCCACCTCCTCCACCTCCTCCTCCAGCTCCTCCACCTCCTCCAGCTCCTCCACCTCCTCCACCTCCCTCTCCTCTTCAGCTCCTCCACCTCCTCCAGCTCCTCCAGCCTCCTCCAGCTCCTCCACCTCCTCCATCTCCTTCAGCTCCTCCACCTCCTCCATCTCCTTCAGCTCCTCCACCTCCTCCACCTCCTTCAGCTCCTCCAGCTCCTCCAGCTCCTCCAGCTCCTCCAGCTCTCCACCTCCTCCACCTCCTCCTCCTCCACCTCCTCCATCTCCTTCAGCTCCTCCACCTCCTCCACCTCCTCCACCTCCTCCACCTCCTCCAGCTCCTCCACCTCCTTCAGCTCCTCCACCTCCTCCACCTCCTCCATCTCCTCCAGCTCCTCCACCTCCTTCAGCTCCTCCACCTCCTCCAGCTCCTCCACCTCCTCCACCTCCTTCAGCTCCTCCACCTCCTCCACCTCCTTCAGCTCCTCCATCTCCTTCAGCTCCTCCACCTCCTCCACCTCCTCCACCTCCTTCCAGCTCCTCCACCTCCTCCACCTCCTCCACCTCCTCCATCTCCTCCACCTCCTCCACCTCCTCCAGCTCCTTCCATCTCCTTCAGCTCCTCCACCTCCTCCACCTCCTCCAGCTCCTCCACCTCCTCCATCTCCTTCAGCTCCTCCAGCTCCTCCAGCTCCTCCACCTCCTCCATCTCCTCCAGCTCCTCCATCTCCTCCAGCTCCTCCACCTCCTCCACCTCCTCCAGCTCCTCCACTCCTTCAGCTCCTCCACCTCCTCCACCTCCTCCAGCTCCTTCAGCTCCTTCAGCTCCTCCACCTCCTCCCTCTCCTTCACCCCCTCCATCTCCTTCAGCTCCTCCACCTCCTTCAGCTCCTCCATCTCCTCCAGCTCCTCCACCTCCTCCACCTCCTTCAGCTCCTTCACCTCTTCCAGCTCCTCCAGCATCTCCAGCTCCTTCACCTCCTCCAGCTCCTCCACCTCCTCCAGCTCCTCCATCTCCTTCAGCTCCTCCACCTCCTCCACCTCCTTCAGCTCCTCCAGCTCCTCCAGCTCCTCCACCTCCTCCATCTCCTTCAGCTCCTCCACTTCCTCCACCTCCTTCAGCTCCTCCAGCTCCTCCAGCTCCTCCATCTCCTTCAGCTCCTCCATCTCCTTCGGCTCCTCCACCTCCTCCACCTCCTTCAGCTCCTCCACCTCCTCCATCTCCTTCAGCTCCTCCACCTCCTCCCTCCTCCTCCTCATCTCCTCCACCTCCTCCCTCCTCTTCAGCTCCTCCACCTCCTCCACCTCCTCCATCTCCTTCAGCTCCTCCACCTCCTCCATCTCCTTCAGCTCCTCCACCTCCTCCATCTCCTCGAGCTCCTCCATCTCCTTCAGCTCCTCCACCTCCTCAACCTACTCCAGCTCCTCCAGCTCCTTCAGCTCCTCCACCTCCTTCAGCAAGAGATAGTTCCAGATGTGGAGCTGAGAGGAGATGGTTCCAGATGTGGAGCCTTGGAGCTGTGAAGAAGATGTGATTTGAGTGTTTGTGAAGGTTTAAATGTTTTATCGCTGTAACAGGTAACAAACTGAAATTGATTTTATTTGAACATCAGAGCTCAGACATGAAGGAGAGAGAAGCGGAGGAGTTATTGATCCTGGAGGAGATCCAGGAACAGCTGAGTAATAACTGAAGAATCAATGTCAGGTTCTATTTCTGCTCATCAGGATCAGTTCTGACCCGGTTCTTGTGGTCCTCCTCCGGTTTCCCTGGTGATGAGACCCAGACGGGTCGTCCACCGCTGACAGACGTCCAGTCAAAGCTCCGCCCTCCTCCTCGCTGCTCGCCGCCACATGTGCCTCAGCGCCAGCTGTCGGGTCCGTAGGGTCCGTTAGGCCCATTAGGCCCGTTGGGTCCAGGAATCAGAGCGGCAGATGTGGCTTGCTGCCTCATTAATCCGTCACAGATACAAACATCCAGTAACGAGCACTGTGACGTAACGAGCACGCTGACGTAACGAGCACGCTGACGTAACGAGCACGCTGACGTAACGAGCACGCTGACGTAACGAGCAGCTGATGTAACGAGCACGCTGACGTAACGAGCACGCTGACGTAACGAGCACGTAACGCGCACTGTGACGTAACGCACGCTGACGTAACGAGCACGCGACGTAACGAGCACGCTGACGTAACGCAGCACGTGACGTAACGAGCACGCTGACGTAACGAGCACTGTGACGTAACGAGCACGCTGACGTAACGAGCACGCTGACGTAACGAGCACGCTGACGTAACGAGCACTGTGACGTAACAAGCACGCTGACGTAACGAGCACGCTGACGTAACGACAAGCTGACGTAACGAGCACGCTGACATAACGAGCACGCTGACGTAACGAGCACTGTGACGTAACGAGCAGCTGATGTAACGAGCACGCTGACGTAACGAGCACGCTGACGTAACGAGCACTGTGACGTAACGAGCAGCTGATGTAACGAGCACACTGACGTAACGAGCACTGTGACGTAACGAGCAGCTGATGTAACGACGCACGTGACGTAACGAGCACGCTGACGTAACGAGCACTGTGACGTAACGAGCACGCTGACGTAACGAGTACGCTGACGTAACGAGCACGCTGACGTAACGAGCACTGTGACGTAACGAGCACGCTGACGTAACGAGCAGCTGATGTAACGAGCACTGTGACGTAACGAGCACGCTGACGTAACGAGCACCCTGGCGTAACGAGCACGCTGACGTAACAAGCACGCTGACGTAACGAGCACGCTGACGTAGCGAGTACGCTGACGTAACGAGCACGCTGACGTAACGAGCACGCTGACGTAACGAGCACGGTGACGTAACGAGCACGCTGACGTAACGAGCACGCTGACGTAACGAGCACTGTGACGTAACGAGCACGCTGACGTAACGAGCACGCTGACGTAACGAGCACGCTGACGTAACGAGCACTGTGACGTAACGAGACGCTGACGTAACGAGCACGCTGACGTATCGAGCACGCTGACGTAACGAGCACGCTGACGTATCGAGCACGCTGACTTAAAGAGCACGCTGACGTAACGAGTACGCTGACGTAACGAGCACGCTGACGTAACGAGCACTGTGACGTAACGAGACGCTGACGTAACGAGCACCCTGACGTATCGAGCACGCTGACGTAATGAGTAAGCTGACGTAACGAGCACGCTGACGTAACGAGCACGTTGACGTAACGAGCACGCTGACGTAAAGAGCACGCTGACGTAACGAGCACTGTGACGTAACGAGCACGCTGACGTAACGAGCACGCTGGCGTAACGAGCACTGTGACGTAACGAGCACGCTGACGTAACGAGCACTGTGACGTAACGAGCACGCTGACGTAACGAGCACGCTGACGTAACGAGCACGCTGACGTAACGAGCACGCTGACGTAACAAGCACTGACGTAACGAGCACGCTGACGTAACGAGCAAGGTGACGTAACGAGCACGCTGACGTAACAAGCAAGGTGACGTAATGAGCACGCTGACGTAACAAGCACGCTGTCGTAACGAGCACGCTGACGTAACGAGCACGCTGACGTAACGAGCACGCTGACGTAACGAGCACGCTGACGTAACGAGCACGCTGACATAACGAGCACGCTGACGTAACGGGCACGCTGACCTAGAGAGCACTGTGATGTAACGAGCACTGTGACGTAACGAGCACTGTGACGTAACGAGCACTGTGACGTAACGAGCACGCTGACGTAACGAGCACGCTGACGTAGAGAGCACTGTGACGTAACGAGCACTGTGACGTAACGAGCACTGTGACGTAACGAGCACTGTGACGTAACGAGCACGCTGACGTAACGAGCACGCTGACGTAGAGAGCACTGTGACATAACGAGCACTGTGACGTAACGAGCACTGTGACGTAGAGAGCACTGTGACGTAATGAGCACGCTGACGTAACAAGCACTGTGATGTAACGAGCACGCTGTCGTAACGAGCACGCTGACGTAACGAGCACTGTGACGTAACGAGCACGCTGACGTAACGGGCACGCTGACGTAGAGAGCACTGTGACGTAACGAGCACTGTGACGTAACGAGCACTGTGACGTAACGAGCACTGTGACGTAACGAGCACTGTGACGTAACGAGCACTGGTGACGTAACGAGCACTGTGACGTAACGAGCACTGTGACGTAACGAGCACTGTGACGTAACGAGCATGGTGACGTAACGAGCACTGTGACGTAACGAGCACTGTGACGTAACGAGCACTGTGACGTAACGAGCACTGTGACGTAACGAGCACAGGTAACGGTCTCACTCCTACAGGTGTGATTAACGCTGCGTCTCAGCCGGTTCCACCAGGACGTGAACCACCTGGTGAACAGCACTGTGACGTTTTTGGAGCAGATGTTCAGTCGGAGAGAAAAAGGAAACTTAGTTATAAAATCATTTTATCACCATCATGTAAAATCACAACTTTTTTTTGCATAAAGTTGTACATTTAAAACTAAAACTTTATTGACTGTCTTCTTCATTCCTCTTGCAGTTGTCCTTCTATCATCTCTCCCTCCATCATCCACCTTCCATCTCTTGGTTTCTAAGTCATGTTTTTGTCTTTTGTCAGTCCCTCCGTCCATCAGTCTGTCCCCATGTCCTCCTCCGTCTGTAGGAGACGTCCTCCTAACATCATCTCTCCATCCCTGCTCTGTCTTCCTTCCCTTGGTCGGTCCCTCCGTCATTCTCTTTCTGTCTCCTGGTTCCTCGTGTCTTCATCCTTCCATCTTTTCTTGTCCTCCTCACGGTGGTCAGTCCCCTTTTTTCTCTTCTTCCAGTGAACCCCTAACATCTGTCAGTCACTCTATCTTCATCTCCCCATCATCCTCCGTCCTTGTCTGTCCCGTATCATCTCCTCCCTGCCTCGTGTCCGTCCTCTTCCTCGTCCCCTTGCCGTCTCTGATCAGGTTCTACAAGCAGGTTCCTGTGTTGTCACTCTGGTGTTATTGAATCTGTTGAGGTGTTGACCTTTCTGAGTCCTGGAGGGGGGGGGTGACGGGGGGGGGGGGGGCAGGTGTGACATCGTTGTTTATGAGCCTCATCAATCAGTCCTGAAGATGAGCTTCGGTCTGCAGCCAAACGTCCACCTTCAGTTCTGATTTACGTCCCCTGTCCCGCTTAGAGACACGGACGCTCGGAGACACCGACACTTGGAGACATCGACGCTCGGTGACACCGACGCTCGGAGACACCGACACTTGGAGACACCGACGTTCAGAGACACGACGCTCGGAGACACCGACACTCAGAGACACTGATGCTCGGAGGAGACACCGACGGTCGGTAGGAGACACCGACGCTCAGAGACACCAACGCTCGGAGACACCGACGCTCAGAGACAATGACGCTCAGAGACGGAGACACCGATGCTCGGAGACACCGACAGTAGGAGACACCGACACTCAGAGACACTGATGCTCGGAGACACCGACGGTAGGAGACACCGACGCTCAGA
>JAGFBZ010000351.1:0-85000 GCA_018398805.1 Hirundichthys speculiger | reverse complement strand
AAGTTTGTGACTTTTTTTCGTGCAAAATTTACGAATCACAATTGATTTTGGGACACAAAGTTTAAGTCATATGAAATTCACAATTTTATGACAAAGTTTTGTTGCTTATCTTAGAAAGTTGCAACGCTGTGAATCTTGCAATTTTACAACATGAAATTGTGATTTTAGGACTTAAAGTTTCAAGTCTACGAAAGCCAGTTTTTGACGTAGTTCCAGTCTACGGCTCTAGTTGTGAAGTTGTGCTAAAAAGTTACTATTTTGCAAGAGTCAATGTTTTACGACAAAAAGTTGCAATATGAAGTTAAAATTTTAAAAATATATGATGAGATTTTACAGAAGTCACAAAACAACAACAAAAAGTTGTTTTTCTGTAAAAAAGTAATAAAAAGAAAAAAACATGATTTTATACAGAAATTTGCTTATTATGACAAAGTTGCACAAGAGGGAAATTTTACAAAAAGAATTGTAATTTTATGTCAAAAAGGTGCAATTTTTTTAAAAGGCAATATTTTACCAAAAGAAGTTTGGATATTAAGTCAAAAAGTCATGATTTAACAAAATTTGTGACAAATTTGCGACAAAAGTCGCAGGTCTTCAAAATTGGCAGTTTTGGTAAAAAAATTGATTTTGGGACACAAAGTTTCAGTCATATGAAATTCACAATTTTATGATAAAGTTTTGTTGCTTATCTTAGAAAGTTGCAACGCTCTGAATTTTGCAATTTTACAACATAAAATTGTGATTTTAGGACTTAAAGTTTCAAGTCTACGAAAGCCAGTTTTTGACGTAGTTCCAGTCTACGACTCTAGTTGTGAAGTTGTGCTAAAAAGTCACAATTTTGCACAAAAGTTAGTGTTTTACAACAAAAAGTTCCAAAAGCTGCAGCAGCAACTGCGCTTTGTCTTTCAGCACTGTTCCGATGCGTTCACTGTTGTGTGTTGTGTTTGGATGCAGATGGATTGTGGGTAATTCTACACTGATCCGGTTTGTGATGTCACAGTTACTGTACCTGTGGAGTCAGATGTTTGTCCTGGCAGTCAAATGTCTTCTCTCAGTATCAGAAAAAGTGTTTTTAAAGCAAACGATTAAAAAGTGCCTAATTTCTGAAATTCAAAGTGACTTTAAAGCAGTTCCTGTTGATGACTTTCTCTACAATCTCAGTGACATTTGGAGGATCTGATGACTCTTCACAGCTCACCGGTTCTGATGACATTTATGAGCTGCAGTTTTTAGAGGATTAGGAAAAGGACACCAGCGCCAAGGATGCTGGCGGGTCCAAACGGTTGCCCCGTGTTACCACCTGGACGAGCGTCATTGATCTGAGGCGGCTTCTGATTGGATGGAAGGAACCTCCCATCGAGGAGGCGTCTTTATCTGTGCTGCAGGGGCCTTTTGAAGGGGCGTTTGGGAAAATCCTCAGCCTCCACCTCCCACAGAGGAGCTGTCTTTGATGGAAATGTCAGAGTAAATAATGGAAGCGCTGGTTAGAAGTCACCGTCGGTGCAGAAAAGCTCGTAAAATCCATTTAAAGAACTCATCTGCTGCTCAGAGTTCAGCAGAAGCTCAGCTCAGTCAAAAACATCAGATGTTACACATCACCTCATAGTTCTTCATCGTCAGTCTTTCAGGAGCCTTTTCAGGTGGAGCTCAAGCTCCTCCCCCTTCGGCCTCCTTGACAGGATGTCCTTCCAGCAGAACGACTGCTGGAGGAGAAGAAAAAAACAGTCTGATGTGAGATTTTACAACAAAACTGAGAGTTTTTTTTTTTTTTTTTTTTTTTTTTTTACAAAACCTCTGTTTCTACAACAAAACGTTTTAAATTTTTATCAGGAAGTTTGTGAAATTTGAGATTTTTTTACTACAAAAATTTCCAATTATAAAAAAAGAAAAAAAAACATGATTTTATGACAGAAATGTGCTTATTTTGACAAAATTGCACAAGAGAGAAATTTTACAAAAAGATTTTTGTAATTTAATGTCAAAAAGGCGCAATTTTGTAAGTCAATATTTTACAAGAAGAAGTTTGGTTATGAAGTCAAAAAGGACATGATTTAACAAAATTTGTGACAAATTTCAGACAAAAGTCACAGGTCTGCAAAATTAGCAGTTGAAAATTTGTGATTTGTGAAAATTTGTGAAATTTGAGATTTTTTTACTACAAAAAGTTCCAATTATATGAAATTCACACTTTTTTTTTACACGGTCCTCGTCCCCACGTCAAGCTGGAATAATCTCTTAAAAAGATCTGATATTTTACGACAAAAAGTTGCAAAATTATGTTCAAAGGTTTTTACAACTTTACCGCAAAATCCGTGATGGAATTTTACAGAAGTTGTAAATTTACAAGAAAAAGTTTGGAATTTCTGTCAAACTGTTATAATTTGTAGAATTTTGTGATTTTTATGACAAAAAGTCCTGATTAAACGTGTGAAATATGAGACTTTATGGAAATAACTTTCTTTTTACAACAAAGCTGTAATATAGTGAAATTTACATTTATGCAAAGAAATCTGTGATTTCAGAACCTAAAGTTGTGATTTTAGTCAATATTTTACAAAAACGATATAAAGTTAAAAAGTCGCAATTTTGTAAAATTCTTCATTTTTCAACAAAATGTGATTGTGAGACATAAAGTTGCACGTCTACAACAAAATCATTATTTCACCTAAAAAAGTCACAGTTTGTGAAGTTTGAGATAAAAAATATGCTTTCAACATCAAAAAGTTTCAACTGTGCAAAAGTCACAGTTTCATGACAAAATCATAGTTTGATGTCAAAAGTTTGCAGTTTTGCAAAAGTTGATATTTTAGTACAAATCAGTTTTACTACAAAATGTTACAACCAAAGTCACAGTTTTTACGACAGAACGTTCGCCTGGAAGTCCAGATGTGGCGTCAGCTGATCTGAATCTGCTTCCGCCCGTTAAAGCTCACTAACTCCGCCCTCAAGTCTCAGGAGGCCAATCACATCCCTGTAGAGAGGCTGTAGGCGGGGTTAACACCATGACGACAGAGCTGCATCGTTGTAGCCTGGACGTCAACGCTGAAGACGTCTGCAGCTGAGGAACAGCTGCGTTTTGAATCGGCTTTGGCGTCGACAGTTAAACGCTGCTGTCTTGTCTCGTTTCCATCGTTCCACTTACGTCACCTTGTTCGCTGTTCTGATTGGTTGTAGCTCTGACCAACCAGTGCAGAGGCAGTTTGAGAAGAAACCGTTGGTGCCGCCCCTCGGACGGGGAACCTCCTTGGATCGTCATCAGGAGTCATGGATGGTCTAAACCGACGCACAGAGAGATCAGTCTGGAGGAACAGGCCACGATAGTCAGATCACACAGACACCGGTAACCATGGTGACACAGAGACTCACAGTCAGACACTGGCTAAGACGAGTGTGAGCTAGCACCACAATAAAACTAGCTAACAATAGTTTTATGTAGGACAGCAACAATAACTAATGTTTACACGAGCTATAACAATGATTAACTGTACAACCTATAACTTTAGGATTAGCCACTGTAGCTAATGTTCAGTTAGCCAACAGTCGCTAACACCAGCTGAAATATCTCATTCAATTAAAACAATCTAATACTCATAAATTAAATTTAAACTAATACTGGTTGATTAAATTAAAACTATCTCAACCTCTTTATTTGAATTAAAACCATCTTGATCAGATCCATTAAAGAGCGGGAAAACTGGGACATAAATCCTGGATCTGGTCATGATTTTAAAATGAAAGTTTGTGATTTTTACAACAAAAAAATGCACAATTCTACAAAAGTCACAGTTTTCTAGATTCCACAATTTTGTGACATAAAAGTCAAGATTTTATATTTCATTACAAAATTTTCATTATGACAACAAAGTTGCGGCATTTCACGATTTTTACAACAAAAAATTGTGATTTTTTTTTCTTTTCCAACAAAAACACACAATTCAATGAGAGTTGCACTGAAAAGTTTCCACTAATTTTTGTGATGTTGTTTTCAAAGTGATTGTTTAATTAATAGGTTGTAATTTTACAACAAAAAACATCATTTATTTATATCTAAACGTCATGATTGTACAGAAATTAAATCTTGATTTTTAGACAAAGTTGCGGTGACAGAAAATTTTACAACAAAAAGTAATTTTGTCAATAAGTCTCAGTTTTGCTAAAGTCAACATTTTACAACAAAATGTGCATCAGATTGCGATAATGTGACAAAACTCGGCTTGTTGCTTAATTATGAACAGCGTTGCCAGGTGTATGATAATTATCGTATTTGTACGATAATTTGGCCCTCTGTACGATGAACATAATCCAAAAAAAGGCCAAATGTACGATAATTTGACTTTTTAAAATAATTGCCTGCTGCAACTGTTTGCCGGAGAGTGTGTGTTTTTTTGTGAACCCTGAAGGCATCTGTTCCCATGTGACATGTTTCCAGCCAATCGTGCTTTGCTGAGCGTGAGATACGAATGTTTGTCTCAGAACAACTATGCATGATAGGTTAAATGGTCAGTTGCGCCCTCCCCCCCACGAGACGCTCACAGTCAGGACCAGATCAGGAAGTCGAGCGAGATTTAAACAGACTTTAAGCAGAAGAGAAAAACCAAGGGAAAAAAATAGTCTTCCAAATCGCCTCCAGGCCTCATAATCTGGCTCTGAAGGGCCGTGTATACTCTCGCGGCAATGTGTCGCCATCAGCTTGTCGCTACAACAATATAAATCACTTTTGATTTATACTCGTGCGTCTCCGCTATGTTATTCAAATTCAAATTCAAATTCAAAAATACTTTATTAATCCCCCAAGGGGGAAATTCAAGTTTCAGTACACCAGGAAAAATCTGGTGTACTAGGGGAGCTGCTAGCGTCCAGCGCTCCTTTTCATGTCAGGTCCCGTGGTCCGAGTGCTAACTCCAGGTAACAGCCGTTAAAACAGTTAACAGCCGTTAAAACCAGTATATCTCCAAATGATGACCAGTGAGATATCTCCAGGTCAGAGGAGGAAACACCGATGAACCAAACCGTCTCCTCTGGGAAGACTGAGCTCCTTCAGTCCGGCGAGCGACGGAGCCGACCGTCCCAGAAGCCCGGTTCATCATGCGGACCGGACCAGGCCGTTGTCGTCTCCCCCGGCGGTGCTGGGCCCCACCAGGTCACCAGACGGCCCCTGCCAGGTCAGCTGACCCATCCGGCGTGTAGACAGCTGGACGGGGGCAGCATGCTTGCCGCCGCTACGTCGGGGCTCCCGTCCCGGCTCCGTGACGCTGCAGCCCGGATCCAGTGGCGGTGGTTGCCGCGGGTAGCAGTTCAGGACTACTTAGCTTAGCTTTCCCGAACCGGCCTCCAAGCGACACCGTCCATGTCCACGGCGGCAGGTCTCCACCAGCCGCAAGAGGACCGATCGCCCCCTGCAGACAGTATGTAGACATCCAACCGCGCAGATCACCACAAACCGGGCACAAACTGGAGCGTCCAGCGTCCAGCGTCGCAGAGACAAGTCCCGGAGCAGCAGCAGCGAGAAGCGTCCATGCCAGGCGTCATCCGGGCCACGCCAGGCGTCGTCCGGGCAACAACTCAAGCCACATTCTAAGCCACAACGCAAGATGGACAATCAGGAACTAGCTAAAACTTACTAAACGTATCTCTTGCGTTTTTCCACTTCCTCACCGTCTCGGCCGTATCCAGACCCACGTTCATCGCTATCTCCCTCCATGAATTACTAGAATATGTGCCGTCTTTGTAGCGTCCACTCCTTTTGCTCAACCTACATAAATTATACATCAAAACGTAGGCATCTTTGTCCTCTTTCAGATGATGTGACTTCTGTGTCTGTGTGGTGTTTAGTTTTCCGTCAAATCAACCTAGAGTTCAAGGTGGTCCTTCCCGGCTCCTATATATTTCTATGGGGAAATTTTTCAAAAGTCTCGTCTGACAAGACCTGCCGTAATTTAAAAACCGTAGGCATTTGCGAAACAAGAAATATATCCCTGTAATCCTGAAAGCCTTGTGGCGCTCACGGTTCAAGATTTTTTTCAAAAACTTATTCGGTTTTTGAATTAGAGCAGTTTGTTCGGGACATGGAAAATCGGACTTTGACAGAATCAACAGCCTACTGCTCCAGAGGCTAAATTTATACTTTTTAAAACTGCTCTAGTTTAAAAACGGAAAACATTGACGAAATAAGGAATATATCTGTGGGTAGCTGAAAGCCTTGTGGCGCTTCCGGTTCAAGAATTTTTTCAAAAACTTATTCAGCTTTTGAATTACAGCTGTTTGTTTGGACACAAAAATCCAGGTTTGGACTGACTGGACACAGTGTAATTAGGAGGTGGCTGCCTTTTTTTTCTCTCTCCCCCTCTCACACACACACATACACACGCAGGAGGAGCCGCACATGTGACTGGCTCCCCTGAAGCCCCGCCCCTTTCTGCCTGTTCTTCAGGCACAGTATATGATATATTATGAGAATGATCACAGCCTTGACTCACATATGAGCTTTAGTTCATCCCATTCCTTATCAATATCATGTGGCTAAACCCTTTGCAGCATGAACAGCTTCAACACTTCTAGGAAGTGTGTTTATTGGGGATTTTTGACCATTCTTCCAGAAGTGCATTTCTGAGGTCACACACTGATGTTGGCCCAGAAGGTCAATATCCCAGAAGTCTTCTATCAGGTTATCCGCTGACGGGCGGCTTAATTGGCGGCTTAATTGGCCACGCCTCAAAATTTCTCCGAAATTTTCTAGTTATTGTTATGCAGTAAAATGGCCCTCTGCAAAGCAGAGGGTAAAATGGCCCTCTGCGAAGCAGAGGGCCATTTTACTCAAGTGTAAACACACACAGACAATAAATGTGCTGCAAGCGGGCATGCACATCTCAAAATTTCTTGAGGAATTTTCTAGTTGGGCTTGTTATTTTGGTTATGACAGATGTACGATAATTTTCCTCAAAATACGATAATTTTGAGTTTCTGGTACGATAATCCTACATTTCCCACCTGGCAACGTGTCCCTGTGTCCCCGTGTCCCCGTGTCCATGCGGGGCTCTGGTCCTCATGTTCTGCAGGATCAAGGTCACGTGAGGTTTGAGGTGTTTTCTCTGGTTATTTCTCTCGTTCTCTCCAACATCTCTGGAGGCGTCGGAGCCTGAATCCTCCCAGCAGATCCGACAGTCGTCAGGACGATGTAGTGACTCATCGTCTCAGCGGCGTCGAGTCGTGACTCTTCAGATTCCAGCAGTTGGATCTCGTTAGTTTAACACCTTAAAGAAGCCCTGTGTGTGCGTTACACCTGAAAAGCTGCTCTCTAGCTCATAACGAGCTGTCAGGAGGAAGTTCTCACGCTGTGGAGACAAACCGTTAAAACACGGAGACAACATTCAAACCAAAAACACGTCAGAGAAGAAACTCAACCTGGATGAAGCTGGACGGGAAGCTTCATCTGATGTCTCATTTACAGAAACAGTCCAGACGAGATGTTCCAAGCAGAAGTTTAACTTTTAAAGACTGAGACACCATCACCATGACAACCAGACTCCACCTTCTACATGATTCAGTAAAGATCTGATTTTAAGATTTATCTTTTTAGTTCCTTCGACGTTTAATGAATTTTGAACACAAAGTTTCTACATTAGTTGAAGTTATATTTTAGTGTCGACAAAGAACAGCTAACAATAGCTAATGCTAGCGACTGCTGTCAGATAGCTGCTAGCCAGCTAGTATCTGCTAGCTTTAGCTGTAGCTCGCTACTCAGCATATACTAACTAGAGATGCGCGGATGACGTATATTTTAACCCGCAACCGCTTCTTAAAATCTCTATCCGCCCGCTATCCATTTGCAGGAANTCCTGGTTCCTCGTGTCTTCATCCTTCCATCTTTTCTTGTCCTCCTCACGGTGGTCAGTCCCCCTTTTTTCTCTTCTTCCAGTGAACCCCTAACATCTGTCAGTCACTCTATCTTCATCTCCCCATCATCCTCCGTCCTTGTCTGTCCCGTATCATCTCCTCCCTGCCTCGTGTCCGTCCTCTTCCTCGTCCCCTTGCCGTCTCTGATCAGGTTCTACAAGCAGGTTCCTGTGTTGTCACTCTGGTGTTATTGAATCTGTTGAGGTGTTGACCTTTCTGAGTCCTGGAGGGGGGGGGTGACGGGGGGGGGGGGGGCAGGTGTGACATCGTTGTTTATGAGCCTCATCAATCAGTCCTGAAGATGAGCTTCGGTCTGCAGCCAAACGTCCACCTTCAGTTCTGATTTACGTCCCCTGTCCCGCTTAGAGACACGGACGCTCGGAGACACCGACACTTGGAGACATCGACGCTCGGTGACACCGACGCTCGGAGACACCGACACTTGGAGACACCGACGTTCAGAGACACGACGCTCGGAGACACCGACACTCAGAGACACTGATGCTCGGAGACACCGACGGTAGGAGACACCGACGCTCAGAGACACCAACGCTCGGAGACACCGACGCTCAGAGACAATGACGCTCAGAGACACCGATGCTCGGAGACACCGACAGTAGGAGACACCGACACTCAGAGACACTGATGCTCGGAGACACCGACGGAGACACCGACCGCTCAGAGACACGAGGAGACACCGACAGTAGGAGACACCGACTCGGAGACACCGACACTCAGAGACACTGATGCTCGGAGACACCGACGGTAGGAGACACCGACACTCAGAGACACTGATGCTCGGAGACACCGACGCTCAGAGACACCGACGCTCGGAGACACCGACGCTCAGAGACACCGACGCTCGGAGACACCAACGCTCAGAGACACCGACGCTCGGAGACACCGACGCTCAGAGACACCGACGCTCGGAGACACCGACGCTCAGAGACACCGACCTCGGAGACACACTGAGACAGACCGACACACCGACGCTCAGAGACACCAACGCTCGGAGACACCGACGCTCAGAGACACCGACGCTCAGAGACACCAACACTCAGAGACACAGACGCTCAGAGACACCAACGCTCAGAGACACCGACGTTTAGAGACACCGACGCTCGGAGACACCGACGCTCAGAGACACCGAAGCTCGGAGACACCGACGCTCAGAGACACCGACAGTAGGAGACACCGATGCTCGGAGACACTGACGCTCGAAGAGACCGACGCTCAGAGACACCGACACTCAGACACAGACGTTCAGAGACACCGACGCTCAGAGACACCAACACTGGACCGTCTCATGGGGGACACGGTGCAGCTTTCAGGACTGTACATCAGTTTGACGCTCGGGTGAAGAACCTGGAGGCGGTCGTTTCATCTTTTGTATAAACAGCTTAAATGATGTGATGTTTCAGCTCGGCGGCTCCAGTCTGTCAGCGTTTATTGATCTTAAAGAATTCAGGATCGTCATTCCTCATTCGGTTTGAACTCCTCCTGATGATGCAGGATTCTCACGCAGCTCCAGCATCTTTGAGGACTCGCTGTTAACGAAGGCCGGATGAATAATTGATGAGGCGATGAGATCGGTGTCGGGTTCCACGGTTGTGATCGGTCCACTCTGCTGCCAGCTGCTTTCTGGAGACATTGATCCACGTTTAGAAACATTTCCAGGGAATTCTGGAGCCTTAAATCAATGTTGTTCTTATAAAATTTTAAATGTCTCTGCAGTCGTCGGTTCAGATGAGATTTTTGTATATTTGGTGATGAAGGAACTGCCTTATTTGTTACATCACAAATAAGAAACGTGTGAATTTCGCCAGAAATAAGTGAATATTTTACCTGAAAGAAGTTTTATGGAAGAAAAAAAAATCAATTCTCATTTTTAAAAAACGGCAATTTTACTTGAACGTTCTGATTTTACCACAAAAAGTCAAAAAGATTTTTTTTTTTTTTTTTTTTTTTAGTGGGCTTATGTTCTAATTTTCTATTTTAGATTTTGCCTGTAAATGCCTATAAACAAATCCCTACCAGCGAGTCAGAACAGCCCTGGTGGGTCAAAACAGTACCAGTGGGTGAGGACAGTACTGGTGGTTCGGAACACTACTGGTTGAGTGAGAACAGTACTGGTGGGTCAGAACGGTACTGGTTGGGTCAGAATGGCACTGGTGGGTCAGAACAGTACTGGTGGGTCAGAATGGCACTGGTGGGTCAGAACAGTACTGGTGGGTCAGAACGGCCCTGGTGGTTCAGGACAGTACTGGTGGGTCAGAACAGCCCTGGTGGGTCAGAATGGCACTGGTGGGTCAGAATGGCACTAGTGTGTCAGAACAGTACTGGTGGGTCAGAATGGCCCTGGTGGGTCAGAACAGTACTGGTGGGTCAGAACGGCACTAGTGTGTCAGAACAGTACTGGGGGGGGTCAGAACGGCCCTGGTGGTTCAGGACAGTACTGGTGGGTCAGAACGGCCCTGGTGGTTCAGGACAGTACTGGTGGGTCAGAACGGCACTAGTGTGTCAGAACAGTACTGGTGGGTCAGAACGGCCCTGGTGGGTCAGAACAGTACTGGTCGGGTCAGAACAGCCCTGGTGGGTCAGAACAGTCCTGGTGGGTCAGAACGGCCCTGGTGGGTCAGAACAGCCCTGGTGGGTCAGAACGGCCCTGGTGGGTCAGAACGGTCCTGGTGGGTCAGAACAGCCCTGGTGGGTCAGAACAGTACTGGTGGGTCAGAACGGCCCTGGTGGGTCAGAACAGCCCTGGTTGGTCAGAACGGACCTGGTGGGTCAGAACAGTACTGGTGGGTCAGAACGTCACTGGTGGGTCAGAACAGTACTGGTGGGTCAGAACGTCACTGGTGGGTCAGAACGGTCCTGGTGGGTCAGAACGACCCTGGTGGGTCAGAGTCCAGTCTGACGAGCTCAGACTGCAGGACAACAGATCACTTGGGTGAATCAGTTTGTCCCCTGAGCTAACAGCTAACAGCTAACAGCTAACAGCTAGCAGCTAAGGTAGCTGGATCACACTGACAAACACAAAGCACCTTTGAGTTCCCCGTCGTTTTTACAGACTTTACAAAACAAAAGAATTAAACAGTCTTGTAATGCAGGAAGTGAACCGTTGAGCCACGTTTCCCTTTGGTGAGACTAATATCCTGATCAGATACTGAATAATTTAGTGGAACAAATCTTTTGATCCGACCTTTTTAGTGATTCCTCGTGAAGCTGGAGGACTCTGAGGCTCAGGGATGCAGTCACCTGGATCTGTTCAGCTCAGGAACCCTCAGACTCCAGCTGACGTCTCAGCTGTGGTGAAGCACCAGTGAAGCCCCAGTGACCAGTAATGGATGGAAGGATGGATGGATAGATGGATGGATGGATGGATGGATAGACGGATGGATAGACGGATGGATGGATGGATGGATGGATGGATGGATGGATGGATATGGATGGATGGATGGATGGATGGATGGATGGATGGATGGATGGATGGATGGATGGATGGATGGATGGATGGATGGATGGATGGATGGATGGATGGATGGATGGATGGATGGATGGATGGATGATGGATGGATGGATGGATGGATGATGGATGGATGGATGGATGGATGGATGGATGGATGGATGGATGGATGGATGGATGGATGGATGGATGGATGGATGGATGGATGGATGGAAGGATGGATGGATGGATGGATGGATGGATGGATGGATGGATGGATGGATGGATGGATTGATGGATGGATGGATGGATGGATGGATGGATGGATGGATGGATGGATGGATGGATGGATGGATGGATGGATGGATGGATGGATGGATGGAATGGATGGATGGATGGATGGATGGATGGATGGATGGATGGATGGATGATGATGGATGGATTGGATGGAGATGGATGGATGGATGGATGGAATGGATGGATGGATGGATGGGATTTTGGATGGATGGATGGATGGATGGATGGATGGATGGATGGATGGATGGATGGATGGATGGATGGATGGAAGGATGGATGGCGGATGGTGGATGGATGCTGGATGGGGATGGATGGATGGATGGATGGATGGATGGATGGATGGATGGATGGATGGGAGGATGATGGATGGATGGATGGATGGATGGATGTTCTCCACCAGGATTGAAGCTGAGATGTTTCCTGTTTATTGTGCTGCCTGGTTTGGTTTGTGTGATCTGCTGGTACCGGAGCTCCTCTGAGCTTCAGGTTATCATTTTCAGTCTGGTTGGCATGTGCTGATTAATTGATTGATTGATTGATTGACTTTCCCATCAGGCCACAGTAAACCAGAGTCCCTTGTTTTTCTTGTCGTCTCCTGAACCAACTGTCCCATCAACACTAACCCAGAGGAACCAGAGGCTTCTGGTCTTCTGGTTTATGTTCAGAGTCTCACCTCATCAGTTTCCATCTTCTCCACGTTGTCTGACCGATTCTTCCACATTCTCTTGTCTCCTTTTTCTCTCCAGATCCCTCAGATCAGCTATGCATCCACCGCCCCGGAGCTGAGCGACGACCGTCGGTACGACTTCTTCTCCCGGGTCGTCCCTCCGGACAGCTTCCAGGCCCAGGCCATGGTGGACATCGTCAAGGCCATGGGCTGGAACTACGTTTCCACCGTGGCGTCGGAGGGCAGCTACGGGGAGAAAGGCGTGGACGCCTTCATGCAGCTGTCCAGAGAGGCAGGTGAGGCCGCTGATGAGGGCTCAGAGGTGATCTGGTGACCTGGCGTTCATTTCAGTAACTGTTGGTGCTCACGGTTTGAAGTGATGGTTGATGTTCAGAAGAAGCTCCACATCCTCTGAAGACTGACGGAGGTCCTGCTGCCAGTGGAGTCCGATAAACTAACCTAACTAACCCTACCCCAAACTCAAGCTGTGATTTTAGGACAAAAAGTTACGATTTTGCAAGAGTCAATGTTTTACGACATTAAATTATACAAATTTATAAAAATCTGTGATGCGATTCTACAGAAGTCACAAAACAACTACAAAAAGTTGTTTTTCTGTAAAAAAAAAAAAAAGGTAACAAAGAGAAAAAAACAACATGATTTTATACAAAAATTTGCTTATTATGACAAAGTTGCTCAAGAGAGAAAATTTTACCAAAAAATTGTAATTTTATGTCAAAAAGGCGCAATTTTTTAAAAGGCAATATTTTACAAAAAAGAAGTTTGGATATTAAGTCAAAAAGTCATGATTTAACAAAATTTGTGACAAATTTGCGACAAAAGTCGCAGGTCTCCAAAATTGGCAGTTTTGCAGTAAAGTCGTGCTTTTATGTCAAAAAGGCGCAATTTTTTAAAAGGCAATATTTTACAAAAAGAAGTTTCGATATTAATTTAAAAATCATGATTTAACAAAATTTGTGACAAATTTGCGACAAAAGTAGCAGGTCTTCAAAATTGGCAGTTTTGCGGTAAAGTCGTACTTTTATGTCAAAAAGGCGCAATTTTTTAAAAGGCAATATTTTACAAAAAGAAGTTTCGATATTAAGTCAAAAATCATGATTTAACAAAATTTGTGACAAATTTGCGACAAAAGTCGCAGGTCTTCAAAATTAGCAGTTTTGCGGTAAAGTCATAGTTTTATGTCAAAAAGTCAAAAGTTTGTGACTTTTTTTCGTGCAAAATTTACGAATCACAATTGATTTTGGGACACAAAGTTTAAGTCATATGAAATTCACAATTTTATGACAAAGTTTTGTTGCTTATCTCAGAAAGATGCGACGCTGTGAATCTTGCAATTTTACAAGATGAAATTGTGATTTTAGGACTTAAAGTTTCAAGTCTACGAAAGCCAGTTTTTGACGTAGTTCCAGTCCACGGCTCTAGTTGTGAAGTTGTGCTAAAAAGTTACGATTTTGCAAGAGTCAATGTTTTACGACGACAAAAAGTTGCAATATGAAGTTAAAATTTTTAAAAATATGATGAGATTCTACAGAAGTCACAAAACAACAACAAAAAGTTGTTTTTTCTGTAAAAAAGTAACAAAAAGAAAAAAACAACATGATTTTATACAGAAATTTGCTTATTATGACAAAGTTGCACAAGAGGGAAATTTTACAAAAAGAATTGTAATTTTATGTCAAAAAGGTGCAATTTTTTTAAAAGGCAATATTTTACCAAAAGAAGTTTGGATATTAAGTCAAAAAGTCATGATTTAACAAAATTTGTGACAAATTTGCGACAAAAGTCGCAGGTCTTCTAAATTGGCAGTTTTCAAAGTTTTATGTCAGAAAGTCAAAAGTTTGTGACTTTTTTTCGTAAAAAAATTGATTTTGGGACACAAAAGTTTCAGTCATATGAAATTCACAATTTTATGATAAAGTTTTGTTGCTTATCTTAGAAAGTTGCAACGCTCTGAATTTTGCAATTTTACAACATAAAATTGTGATTTTAGGACTTAAAGTTTCAAGTCTACGACGAAGCCAGTTTTTGACGTAGTTCCAGTCCTACGGACTCTCTAGTTGTGAAGTTGTTGCTAAAAAGTCACAATTTTGCACAAAAGTTAGTGTTTTACAACAAAAAGTTCCAAAAGCTGCAGCAGCAACTGTGCTTTGTCTTTCAGCACCGTTGCGATGCGTTCACTGTTGTGTGTTGTGTTTGGATGCAGATGGATTGTGGGTAATTCTACACTGATCCGGTTTGTGATGTCACAGTTACTGTACCTGTGGAGTCAGATGTTTGTCCTGGGCAGTCAAATGTCTTCTCTCAGTATCAGAAAAAGTGTTTTTAAAGCAAACGATTAAAAAGTGCCTAATTTCTGAAATTCAAAGTGACTTTAAAGCAGTTCCTGTTGATGACTTTCTCTACAATCTCAGTGACATTTGGAGGATCTGATGACTCTTCACAGCTCAGCGGTTCTGATGACATTTATGAGCTGCAGTTTTTAGAGGATTTGGAAAAGGACACCAGCGCCAAGGATGCTGGCGGGTCTAAACGGTTGGCCCGTGTTACCACCTGGACGAGCGTCATTGATCTGAGGCGGCTTCTGATTGGATGGAAGGAACCTCCCATCGAGGAGGCGTCTTTATCTGTGCTGCAGGGGCCTTTTGAAGGGGCGTTTGGGAAAATCCTCAGCCTCCACCTCCCACAGAGGAGCTGTCTTTGATGGAAATGTCAGAGTAAATAATGGAAGCGCTGGTTAGAAGTCACCGTCGGTGCAGAAAAGCTCGTAAAATCCATTTAAAGAACTCATCTGCTGCTCAGAGTTCAGCAGAAGCTCAGCTCAGTCAAAAACATCAGATGTTACACATCACCTCATAGTTCTTCATCGTCAGTCTTTCAGGAGCCTTTTCAGGTGGAGCTCAAGCTCCTCCCCCTTCGGCCTCCTTGACAGATGTCCTTCCAGCAGAACGACTGCTGGAGGAGAAAAAAACAGTCTGATGTGAGATTTAACAACAAAACTGAGAGTTTTTTTTTTTTTTTTTTTTTTACAAAACCTCTGTTTCTACAACAAAACGTTTTAAATTTTTATCAGGAAGTTTGTGAAATTTGAGATTTTTTTACTACAAAAATTTCCAATTATAAAAAAAAGAAAAAAAACATGATTTTATGACAGAAATGTGCTTATTTTGACAAAATTGCACAAGAGAGAAATTTTACAAAAAGATTTTTGTAATTTAATGTCAAAAAGGCGCAATTTTGTAAGTCAATATTTTACAAGAAGAAGTTTGGTTATGAAGTCAAAAAGGACATGATTTAACAAAATTTGTGACAAATTTCAGACAAAAGTCACAGGTCTGCAAAATTAGCAGTTGAAAATTTGTGATTTGTGAAAATTTGTGAAATTTGAGATTTTTTTACTACAAAAAGTTCCAATTATATGAAATTCACACTTTTTTTTTACACGGTCCTCGTCCCCACGTCAAGCTGGAATAATCTCTTAAAAAGATCTGATATTTTACGACAAAAAGTTGCAAAATTATGTTCAAAGGTTTTTACAACTTTACCGCAAAATCCGTGATGGAATTTTACAGAAGTTGTAAATTTACAAGAAAAAGTTTGGAATTTCTGTCAAACTGTTATAATTTGTAGAATTTTGTGATTTTTATGACAAAAAGTCCTGATTAAACGTGAAATATGAGACTTTATGGAAATAACTTTCTTTTTACAACAAAGCTGTAATATAGTGAAATTTACATTTATGCAAAGAAATCTGTGATTTCAGAACCTAAAGTTGTGATTTTAGTCAATATTTTACAAAAACGATATAAAGTTAAAAAGTCGCAATTTTGTAAAATTCTTCATTTTTCAACAAATGTGATTGTGAGACATAAAGCTGCACGTCTACAACAAAATCATTATTTCACCTAAAAAAAGTCACAGTTTGTGAAGTTTGAGATAAAAATATGCTTTCAACATCAAAAAGTTTCAACTGTGCAAAAGTCACAAGTTTCATGACAAAATCATAGTTTGATGTCAAAAGTTTGCAGTTTTGCAAAAGTTGATATTTTAGTACAAATCAGTTTTACTACAAAATGTTACAACCAAAGTTCACAGTTTTTACGACAGAACTTTTCGCCTGGAAGTCCAGATGTGGCGTCAGCTGATCTGAATCTGCTTCCGCCCGTTAAAGCTCACTAACTCCGCCCTCAAGTCTCAGGAGGCCAATCACATCCCTGTAGAGAGGCTGTAGGCGGGGTTAACACCATGACGACAGAGCTGCATCGTTGTAGCCTGGACGTCAACGCTGAAGACGTCTGCAGCTGAGGAACAGCTGCGTTTTGAATCGGCTTTGGCGTCGACAGTTAAACGCTGCTGTCTTGTCTCGTTTCCATCGTTCCACTTACGTCACCTTGTTCGCTGTTCTGATTGGTTGTAGCTCTGACCAACCAGTGCAGAGGCAGTTTGAGAAGAAACCGTTGGTGCCGCCCCTCGGACGGGGAACCTCCTTGGATCGTCATCAGGAGTCATGGCTGGTCTAAACCGACGCACAGAGAGATCAGTCTGGAGGAACAGGCCACGATAGTCAGATCACACAGACACCGGTAACCATGGTGACACAGAGACTCACAGTCAGACACTGGCTAAGACGAGTGTGAGCTAGCACCACAATAAAACTAGCTAACAATAGTTTTATGTAGGACAGCAACAATAACTAATGTTTACACGAGCTATAACAATGATTAACTGTACAACCTATAACTTTAGGATTAGCCACTGTAGCTAATGTTCAGTTAGCCAACAGTCGCTAACACCAGCTGAAATATCTCATTCAATTAAAACAATCTAATACTCATAAATTAAATTTAAACTAATACTGGTTGATTAAATTAAAACTATCTCAACCTCTTTATTTGAATTAAAACCATCTTGATCAGATCCATTAAAGAGCGGGAAAACTGGGACATAAATCCTGGATCTGGTCATGATTTTAAAATGAAAGTTTGTGATTTTTACAACAAAAAAATGCACAATTCTACAAAAGTCACAGTTTTCTAGATTCCACAATTTTGTGACATAAAAGTCAAGATTTTATATTTCATTACAAAATTTTCATTATGACAACAAAGTTGCGGCATTTCACGATTTTACAACAAAAAATTGTGATTTTTTTTTCTTTTCCAACAAAAACACACAATTCAATGAGAGTTGCACTGAAAAGTTTCCACTAATTTTTGTGATGTTGTTTTCAAAGTGATTGTTTAATTAATAGGTTGTAATTTTACAACAAAAAACATCATTTATTTATATCTAAACGTCATGATTGTACAGAAATTAAACCTTGATTTTTAGACAAAGTTGCGGTGACAGAAAATTTTACAACAAAAAGTAATTTTGTCAATAAGTCTCAGTTTTGCTAAAGTCAACATTTTACAACAAAATGTGCATCAGATTGCGATAATGTGACAAAACTCGGCTTGTTGCTTAATTATGAACAGCGTTGCCAGGTGTATGATAATTATCGTATTTGTACGATAATTTGGCCCTCTGTACGATGAACATAATCCAAAAAAAGGCCAAATGTACGATAATTTGACTTTTTAAAATAATTGCCTGCTGCAACTGTTTGCCGGAGAGTGTGTGTTTTTTTGTGAACCCTGAAGGCATCTGTTCCCATGTGACATGTTTCCAGCCAATCGTGCTTTGCTGAGCGTGAGATACGAATGTTTGTCTCAGAACAACTATGCATGATAGGTTAAATGGTCAGTTGCGCCCTCCCCCCCACGAGACGCTCACAGTCAGGACCAGATCAGGAAGTCGAGCGAGATTTAAACAGACTTTAAGCAGAAGAGAAAAACCAAGGGAAAAAAATAGTCTTCCAAATCGCCTCCAGGCCTCATAATCTGGCTCTGAAGGGCCGTGTATACTCTCGCGGCAATGTGTCGCCATCAGCTTGTCGCTACAACAATATAAATCACTTTTGATTTATACTCGTGCGTCTCCGCTATGTTATTCAAATTCAAATTCAAATTCAAAAATACTTTATTAATCCCCCAAGGGGGAAATTCAAGTTTCAGTACACCAGGAAAAATCTGGTGTACTAGGGGAGCTGCTAGCGTCCAGCGCTCCTTTTCATGTCAGGTCCCGTGGTCCGAGTGCTAACTCCAGGTAACAGCCGTTAAAACAGTTAACAGCCGTTAGAACCAGTATATCTCCATAATGATGACCAGTGAGATATCTCCAGGTCAGAGGAGGAAACACCGATGAACCAAACCGTCTCCTCTGGGAAGACTGAGCTCCTTCAGTCCGGCGAGCGACGGAGCCGACCGTCCCAGAGCCCGGTTCATCATGCGGACCGGACCAGGCCGTTGTCGTCTCCCCCGGCGGTGCTGGGCCCCACCAGGTCACCAGACGGCCCCTGCCAGGTCAGCTGACCCATCCGGCGTGTAGACAGCTGGACGGGGGCAGCATGCCTGCCGCCGCTACGTTCGGGGGCTCCCGTCCCGGCTCGTGATGCTGCAGCCCGGATCCAGTGGCGGTGGTTGCCGCGTGGGTAGCAGTTCAGGACTACTTAGCTTAGCTTTCCCGAACCGGCCTCAAGCGACACCGTCCATGTCCACGGCGGCAGGTCTCCACCAGCCGCAAGAGGACCGATCCGCCCCCTGCAGACAGTATGTAGACATCCGACCGCAGATCACCACAAACCGGGCACAAACTGGAGCGTCCAGCGTCCAGCGTCGCAGAGACAAGTCCCGGAGCAGCAGCGAGAAGCGTCCATGCCAGGCGTCATCCGGGCCACGCCAGGCGTCGTCCAGGCAACAACTCAAGCCACATTCTAAGCCACAACGCAAGATGGACAATCAGGAACTAGCTAAAACTTACTAAACGTATCTCTTGCGTTTTTTTCCACTTCCTCACCGTCTCGGCCGTATCCAGACCCACGTTCATCGCTATCTCCCTCCATGAATTACTAGAATATGTGCCGTCTTTGTAGCGTCCACTCCTTTTGCTCAACCTACATAAATTATACATCAAAACGTAGGCATCTTTGTCCTCTTTCAGATGATGTGACTTCTGTGTCTGTGTGGTGTTTAGTTTTCCGTCAAATCAACCTAGAGTTCAAGATGGTCCTTCCCGGCTCCTATATATTTCTATGGGGAAATTTTTCAAAAGTCTCGTCTGACAAGACCTGCCGTAATTTAAAAACCGTAGGCATTTGCGAAACAAGAAATATATCCCTGTAATCCTGAAAGCCTTGTGGCGCTCACGGTTCAAGATTTTTTTCAAAAACTTATTCAGTTTTTGAATTAGAGCAGTTTGTTCGGGACATGGAAAATCGGACTTTGACAGAATCAACAGCCTACTGCTCCAGAGGCTAAATTTATACTTTTTAAAACTGCTCTAGTTTAAAAACGGAAAACATTGACGAAATAAGGAATATATATCTGTGGGTAGCTGAAAGCCTTGTGGCGCTTCCGGTTCAAGAATTTTTTTCAAAAACTTATTCAGCTTTTGAATTACAGCTGTTTGTTTGGACACAAAAATCCAGGTTTGGACTGACTGGACACAGTGTAATTAGGAGGTGGCTGCCTTTTTTTTCTCTCTCCCCCCTCTCACACAGACACACATACACACGCAGGAGGAGCCGCACATGTGACTGGCTCCCCTGAAGCCCCGCCCCTTTCTGCCTGTTCTTCAGGCACAGTATATGATATATTATGAGAATGATCACAGCCTTGACTCACATATGAGCTTTAGTTCATCCCATTCCTTATCAATATCATGTGGCTAAACCCTTTGCAGCATGAACAGCTTCAAACACTTCTAGGAAGTGTGTTTATTGGGGATTTTTGACCATTCTTCCAGAAGTGCATTTCTGAGGTCACACACTGATGTTGGCCCAGAAGGTCAATATCCCAGAAGTCTTCTATCAGGTTATCCGCTGACACGGGCGGCTTAATTGGCGGCTTAATTGGCCACGCCTCAAAATTTCTCCGAAATTTTCTAGTTATTGTTATGCAGTAAAATGGCCCTCTGCAAAGCAGAGGGTAAAATGGCCCTCTGCGAAGCAGAGGGCCATTTTACTCAAGTGTAAACACACACAGACAATAAATGTGCTGCAAGCGGGCATGCACATCTCAAAATTTCTTGAGGAATTTTCTAGTTGGGCTTGTTATTTTGGTTATGACAGATGTACGATAATTTTCCTCAAAATACGATAATTTTGAGTTTCTGGTACGATAATCCTACATTTCCCACCTGGCAACGTGTCCCTGTGTCCCCGTGTCCCCGTGTCCATGCGGGGCTCTGGTCCTCATGTTCTGCAGGATCAAGGTCACGTGAGGTTTGAGGTGTTTTCTCTGGTTATTTCTCTCGTTCTCTCCAACATCTCTGGAGGCGTCGGAGCCTGAATCCTCCCAGCAGATCCGACAGTCGTCAGGACGATGTAGTGACTCATCGTCTCAGCGGCGTCGAGTCGTGACTCTTCAGATTCCAGCAGTTGGATCTCGTTAGTTTAACACCTTAAAGAAGCCCTGTGTGTGCGTTACACCTGAAAAGCTGCTCTCTAGCTCATAACGAGCTGTCAGGAGGAAGTCTCACGCTGTGGAGACAAACCGTTAAAACACGGAGACAACATTCAAACAAAAACACGTCAGAGAAACTCACATGAACCTGGACGGGAAGCTTCATCTGATGTCTCATTTACAGAAACAGTCCAGACGAGATGTTCCAAGCAGAAGTTTAACTTTTAAAGACTGAGACACCATCACCATGACAACCAGACTCCACCTTCTACATGATTCAGTAAAGATCTGATTTTAAGATTTATCTTTTTAGTTCCTTCGACGTTTAATGAATTTTGAACACAAAGTTTCTACATTAGTTGAAGTTATATTTTAGTGTGACAAAGAACAGCTAACAATAGCTAATGCTAGCGACTGCTGTCAGATAGCTGCTAGCCAGCTAGTATCTGCTAGCTTTAGCTGTAGCTCGCTACTCAGCATATACTAACTAGAGATGCGCGGATGACGTATATTTTAACCCGCAACCGCTTCTTAAAATCTCTATCCGCCCGCTATCCATTTGCAGGAACGTTTTTTCACCAATTTTCAAAACCGAACCGACCCGCCATCCTTTTTAATAATATGTAAAATATTTTTTCTTATTATTATTATTTGAGTGCTTCAACCGCAACCCGCCCGAATTTAATTAAAGTATTATTTTTTGACGATTCATCCGCCCGATATGCGGATTATCCGCTCCGCCCGCAGGTGCGCGGTTCAACCGCGCATCTCTAATACTAACCTTGCAGTATCTAGTTAGCTTTTGCTTTCTAACTGTAAACTAACTGGCAAACAAGTTGCTCATTGGCCCTATTAGCTAGCTGCTACTAGATGGCTTGTTGGCTGCTATTTGCTCAACAACATTTGGATCACACCTGGTGCTAACAGTTGCTACCACCAGCTACTGTGTCAGTTAGCCAACTCTGCCAGCCACTAACTGGAACGGTTAGCTGGCAAGCAGTTATTTATATTTTTGTAGCCAGTTACTGAGTCATGTACTAGATAGCTAGACTAGTTAGCTAATAGCTAGCTGATGCTAGCAGGCTGGATATAGTTATTTGAACAGCTTTGTACCTGGTGCTGCCACTACTGGCACTAGCTAAGAGTATCAGTTGCTAGCTGGCTCTGTCTGCAGCAAGCTGTGTCAGTAAGCTGGCTGGCAGTTAACTAACCCGCAAGCTATTAGTAACTACTAGCTACTAGTTAACCTAAACAAACCTTAAGGCTAGCTAGTTTTCTTTGTCTTAGCTAACTAGAGGCTAACTGGCAGGAAGTCACTAGATGCTCCTAGTAGGGGGCTGGCTAGCATTCTTTGTAGCCTTGTATCTGGTGCTAGCTGAAACTACAACCATAGGCACTAGCCAGTGTCACTTGCTAGTCAGCTGTGCTAACCAGGTACTTAACCAGGTGCCAGCTGGCTAGCAGTCTTTGGACGGCCTCGGCTACATCCGGTCACACAGCAGCACCATGGCAATGCTCCTTCATCGTACCAAAAACAACCACATTTTTTCATACTCGATACTCAAATAAGCCGCCTGTGTTGAATCAGTCGGGCTTCACGTGTGATTTCACTGACCCGCTGCCCCTGCTGTGTAGCCGCAATGTGATTGGCTGATGCGCTCGCTGAAGTCTGAGAGGTTGAAAGTTTTGATGGAAGCTACGCTGCAGCCATGACATACATTATCCACAAATCAGTTTGACAGCACTTTACGCTTGACGTCAACCCAGTTAAAGTCTATGGAGACCGAACCTGATGAAGCTTTCAGCATCTATGTGTGTGTGAACAGGGGGTCACAGTAACATTAGTTGTCGTCATAGGTTGGCAAAAGGCAAGCTCAGTTAAAATAGCTAACTAATGCTAACCGAGCTTAAGATGGGCTTGCTTGTTCCAACGGGCCTCCCATTCCCCATTTTTAGATTAACCGGGTTGCGCTGAGTTATTTTTAGTCTCTTGAAAATGTCAAGTTTGAGACCTGTCCTTCAGAACCCTCTGGGTGACATCATGGCGGCTTTGTCCAGTTCTTTTTTGAGCCTCTGGCAGAAACTAGACTCATGAAGCAGCTTCACTAAAATTATTATTGTTTTGCTCTTAGAGAACAATTGTTTGGGTTTATGTTGACTGGTTAAGTCCACTGTCATTTGTTAAATATAAAATAGGTTCAGGAGAGTCGTGGGTAAGTTCTTCTCAGTTGTGTTATGGTAGAATTTAGTGCTGGGCGATATGGAAAAAATCATATATCACGATATGGACTATTTTATATCACGATAACGATATATATCACGATATACCATAATAAAGTATGTTTTCAGTTATTCTCTGAAAAGTTTGACAAAAATTTCATTGCTTACTTTTCAACTTTATTTTGAAAGGACATTTAGCTGAATTGTCACAAACATACATTTTAGTGCAGCAAAAACAGGTAGGTACAGAGGTACAGTAGCTTTCACATTTTTTTAAAGTGCACAACAGTTTCTGAAGGAAAAACACATTTTTGCACTGAAGTTCAGCTATAAAAAATAAACACAAATTATTTTTCAACTTTCTGAAATCTGTAACCTTGTAGTGCAAAGTTTGCAAACCAATATAAAGTGTCTAAAGTAAACATCAGGGTTGAAGAGAACTCTGTTTAAGGCATTAACCATGAATAAAAGTGCAAACATAAAAGGCTACTTTGTAGAAGTAGATATGATTCTATCAAATTTATCGTTGCAGGTTATTTAATTACATATTTGCTGTAATAATTGATAAAATTAGGTTAGAAACGATAGAAATGATAGAAGAGAAATGGCACGATATACACTTTTATATTGTCCCCACGATATGTATCGTCATATCGCCCAGCAGTAGTAGAATTTATCAAATAAAAACCTGTTGATATATTTTCACAATTAATGCATTTAACGTTGGTGTTTATTATGAGATTTAAGTGAGATTTATTGCTTACATAGCTGAATGGAGACTGTATGAAGCCACTCTGCTGAAGTTATTTTGTTAATTTAAAACAGTTCTTCAGCTGTTAAAGCAGACGTTGACTGCAGAAACAGAACGAGGAACAGCACGAGGACGGATCCTGGCGGGTTACGCCATGAAGTCGTATTTCGGACTCACTTGAATCAATGACAGCGGTGTCAACGGGACCTTTCAGGTCTTTTCCACCTGGGTGCTTTAAAACATTACATGACCGTACGATCTTTCATCAGCCCTGATTTGTTGCTGACGCCGCTGTCATAACACCAAGCATCGGTCCATCCATCACCCTGACGGCCGTACGCTGCCGCTGAAACCTCCAACCTCAGCCGATTCCACTGAAGTGCTTCAGACGGTGAAGAACGGACGTCTAACGCAACTCTGACAGGAAACTTTAGTTCAAAATGAAAACGGGGAAGAAACGTCTGAATTCAGACGTTTGGAGACAAATGAATGAAACTCTGGAGGTTCATGAAACCGTCATCACTACAGCGGATGAGCAAAGTCGTTAATGTCTCCAGATAAATTTAAACTGTCTTGGAATCAAACATGTGTGCTGAATTTATTCCATTTTTCCTGCACATACTGAACACGGTCTGTTGGCTGTTCTTATACCTGTAAAAATGTCACCTGGTGCCAGAAAAATCACAAAAAAACTCTAAATACCTTTTCTCAAAGTCGTATTTGAAAGATCGGAGCAGCGATGTAAGCGCGCGACCGTCATACACGACTGCGGTTGTTTGTGGCGCCACAAACAATCATGAGACCAAAGAAAAGTCAATGTGAAATATCTGGAGAAAGAAAATTACACAAACACTGTGGGGTCAGTATTTATCTGAATTTTCCATTTCAGCCCAACTTTTACTGCTTTGTGTTTGTAGAGATTGGTATCTGAGATATTCAAACATCCAGGTCCAACCCTACAACACTGAAAACCAGACGTCCGTCTCACATCCAGATATATTAATATTTGTGTCCAAGCCCACAAACTGAAAAACCGTAAGTCTGCTTCATAGATGAATATCAGGATGTACAAATATTTTGACCAGTTCTGCAAAATTGAAAACTAGGTGTCCACCAAATAAACGAATAACCTTATTTATGAACATTTCCGTCCCGACATTACCAGGGACGGATGTCGGCCAGCTAAACAATCAACCCGATGTCCAGTCCTGCAACACTGAAATCTGAAGGAGCAACTTGATGAATATATATATATATTTGCATTTATGAATATTTGTGTCCAGGTCTACGATACTTGACTCCGAACGTGTGCCTCACGAACAAATAACTGGAATATTCAGGTCCAGCGCTACGAATTTGAAATCCAAATGTGAACCTAATGAACGAATATCTGGGTTGTCGAACTTTGGGCTCCAACCTGCCAAAACTAAAATCCAGCAGTCGGCCTATTTTACGTAAATGTGAATATTTATGTCTGGGCCTAACAAACAGCATTCACCTAAATATCCACGTAAAGAATCAATGTATGGATGTTTAAGTATTTGTGTCAAAGTTAATATTCCAAAACTGAACGTTACCCTGATGAACAAACAACCGAGGGAAAGGTTGAACCCTAAAATACTGAAAACTCCTTAATTCACCAGTTAAAGACCAGAACACGTGAAGGTTTCGTCCAGATTGCCAGATTGTCACCGACTTGATTAACTTGATAAATAACTTGATTTCTCGGCCCAGCAAAGGGCTGGAGGTTGAGGCGTCTGGTGACGACGCCTCCCAGGAGCAGAGGAGGTTTAAATTATCATAAATTTACAATTAATTATCATAAGTTCAATTTAATTCACTTTTATACTTCTCTCACTGCAAAAAAAGGGGGTCTTCAAACAAGATAAAAACACTACAACTAAGGAAAAAGGTTCTCAAAACAAGTGAAAAAGATAATTTCACTTAGTAAGATTTCTTAAATTAAGATTGTAGAAACACTTGTTTCTAGATTTAAGAAAGGAATAATTTGTTATTGAATCTTAAAACAAGATTTATTTTGATGAGGAGATGAGATGAAGAGGAGGAAAAAATTGTAATACATCTTATTTTAAGTGTTAATTGTCTCATTTTAGGATTCCCTGCCTGTTTGAGACAAAAAAAATAAAGTTTTACTTGATATAAGATTAAACTGAGACTTAAAATAAGAAAAGTAATTATTAAAACAAGAAAAAATATCTAACGCTTCTAAATGTAAGTTGTTTTTTTTCTTTGTAAGAACCAAATAATTTGCAGTGTAAGGAACATATCCCGACTGGAATACTTTCAAAATCCCCCTGTTTAACTTCCCAGTTGAGAGTCCCAGTTTCCTAAAACTAAAGATGGTAGATCTGCAGGATCTTAGATTAGATTAGATTAGATTAGATTAATTTATTGTACCGTTGGGTAAATTTGGTTTACAGTGAGTGATACCTCGTATTACACATACAATCCAAAACTATACACTCAACAACACAAGACAAGATAAAGTGACGACAGTGCTTTGGCTAAAAGAACAAGAAGGACGGCCCCAAGATAAAAAGCAAGATAAGTTTAAAACATCAGTAAATAAGAAACACTAAAACTATTCAAACCAAGCTAAAGGATAAAAATAAGTAATAAGACCCTCCGTCGTCTTCAGCATCTTGTACAGATTTGTATTTTCTTCTTAGTCTGGATGAACTGGGGCGATCGGTCGGTTGATTGAATGATCGTACACTGCAAATTATTTGGTTCTTACCAAGAAAAAAAAAAACTTACATTTAGAAGTGTTAGATATTTTTTCTTGTCTTAATAATTACTTTCTTATTTTAAGTCTTCAATTTATCAGTTTAATCTTATATCAAGCAAAACTCTACTTTTTTGTCTCGAACAGGCAGGGAATCCTAAAATGAGACAATTAACACTTAAAATAAGATGTATTACGTTTTTCCTCTCCTCATCAAAATAAATCTTGTTTTAAGATTCAAAAGATTAAGATTAAATCTAGAAACAATTGTTCCTACAATCTTACTTTAAGAAATCTTACCAAGTGAAATTATCTTTTTCACTTGTTTTGAGAACCTTTTTCCTTAGTTGTAGTGTTTTTATCTTGTTTGAAGACCCCTTTTTTTGCAGTGTAGAAAAGTTGTGATGCTCAGAAACATGCACTGCAAAAACTCAAAATCTAACTAAGTATATTTTTCTAATTTCTAATCAAAAGATCTCATCACACTTAATTTAAGACACAATCACCTAAAGAGTAACATTTCAGTGAGAAATAGGAACTTGTTTTTAGACAGTGCATCTTGAATATCTTGTTAAGTGAAAAAGTCTTGAAAACATCTTGTTTTGAGTCATATCTCAGATGAAACAAGATTTTTTGACATGTCATAAGATTTTTAAGTTAATTTCAAGATCTTGTCAGGCTTAAATATATTGTCTTATTTCATGAAATCTTATTAAGCGAATTTTTACTTGTTCCATTGGCAGATTTTTTTGCTTATTACAAGCAGAAAATATCTTGTATTAATTTTTTTTAACTTATTTTTGGAGTGGTCTTTTTTCCAGTGCAGAAACGTGTTCAGGGAGGTGGTGGTTACACTGCAAAAATTAACAATCTAACCAAGTGTTCCAATCTTGTATCTAGCTAAAAAGTCTTTTTGATCTTGTTTTGAGAGTAATATACTATGCAAGCACAGAATGTGTAAGATTACTAGTCTTGTTTTGATATATTTTTTTCTTATTTCAAGAAATCTTACTAAGTGTGATTATCTCACTGCACTGGCAGATTATTTCACTTACTTTTAGTCTGTATCTGCTCAAACCAAGTATTTATTTCTTATATTAAGACCATTAATGTTTGCAGTGTACTGGACGTGACTCCATCATCCCTCAGTTCAAGACAGCAGCAGCGTCCGGACGATTCATTAATGACTCATTTTCTGTTTGTGTTGCTGCACCGCTTCATTCACAAATAACCACAGTCACGTGATCCCGCTGACACGCCGCCCTCTACCTGACCTCATTCAGCAGCTGACACGGAAACCCCCAACAACGACGCAAATCCAATTAACAGCTTCTCTCAGCTGTTGATCCGCCGCCGTGAAACCTCAGGAAGAAACCTGAACACGCGTCAAACCAATGAGACAACTGTGAAGAAAAAAAACTCTGCTCATCTGTTGGATGTTTTACAGAAAAATAACGAGGATAGAGTTAAATAAAGTAGGAATAAAAATACTCAGAGCTGGAGCAAGTTCCTGGTTATTAAGTTATTAAGTGACTAATATGCCCGAAACCACATGAATAAAGTTTCTAAAGATTCTTACTTCTAAATATGAGGTTAAATGACTAACATTATCCTTCATAAGTTTATAAATATAACAAGCAATTCTATCATTTGTGGACGTTTCAAGTCCATGTATTTATTAATTTTACCAACTATTTATTTTAAATAATGATCAGTTTTACATCAGAGCAGGTTTCTCAACTGGTTAACAAAAAAACTTACCAGATCTAATTTATTTAGTAAAAAGTGAATATTTAATGACTAAATCTCCTGTTTTTGTGCCGCCCTACTTAGGTATTTGTTCTTTCTCAAAACACACTAAAGTAGAGGATTTTCTACACTATTTTCAGAAATATTTGTTGAAAATAATCATTAAAATATGATAAAGGTGGTTTTAAAACATTTTTTTCTTATCTTTGCTAACTACTGTCTCAACTGTGCCACCCAATGAAAACCTCCCCCTAAATCAACAATGGTTCACTCCACCATCACGCCACCATCATGTGATGTCACTTCCTGTCTAGAGGGAAATGTGAAGACCAATCCTGTGAGGCCAACCTTCACTCCTCCTCCTCCTCAGTATTTTAACAATATTTTAGTTGTTAACATAGAGGCAAATAACCAGTCAACAGCGGTGTCATGAACATGTTGTGAACTTGCTTTAAATATGGTGGTAACCCGTGGTAACAGTTACCACAGGCCCTAAAATGGTTGGAATGTCAGCCGTGTTACCCACCAACCATGTTACCCATCAACCATGTCACCAGTCATCTGTGTTACCAGTCAACCATGTTACCAGTAAACTGCGTTACCCATCAACCATGTCACCAGTCATCTGTGTTACCAGTCAACCATGTCACCAGCCAACCGTGTTACCCACCAACCATGTTACCAGTCATCTGTGTTACCAGTCAACCATGTTACCAGTAAATTGTGTTACCAGTCAACCATGTCACCAGCCAACCGTGTTACCCACCAACCATGTTACCCATCAACCATGTTACCAGCCAACCATGTCACCAGTCAACCAATGTCACCAGCCAACCATGTTACCAGCCAACCATGTCACCAGTCAACCAATGTCACCAGTAAACTGTGTCACCAGTCAACCATGTCACCAGTCAACCAATGTCACCAGTCAACCATGTCACCAGTCAACCATGTCACCAGTCAACTGTGTCACCAGTCAACCATGTCACCAGTCAACCATGTTACCATCAACTATGTTACATGTCAACCATGTCACCAGTCAACCATGTTACACATCAACCATGTTACATATCAACCATGTCACCAGTCAACCAATGTCACCAGTCAACCATGTCACCAGTCAACCATGTCACCAGTCAACTGTGTCACCAGTCAACCATGTCACCAGTCAACCATGTTACCCATCAACTATGTTACATATCAACCATGTTACCATCAACCATGTTACGTGTCAACCATGTCACCAGTCAACCATCTTACCATCAACCATATTACCATCAACCATGTTACATGTCAACCATGTCACCAGTCAACCATGTTACCCATCAACCATGTTCCATATCAACCATGTTACCCATCAACCATGTTACCAGTTTACCGTGTTACCCATCAACCATGTTACCATCAACCATGTTACCCATCAACCATGTTACATGTCAACCATGTCACCAGTCAACCATGTCACATGTCAACCATGTCACCAGTCAACCATGTTACATGTCAACCATGTCACCAACCATGTTACCATCAACCATGTTACATATCAACCATGTCACCAGTCAACCATGTTACCATCAACCATGTTCAACCATCAACCATGTCACCAGTTCACCATGTTACCATCAACCATGTCAACCATGTCAACCATGTACCAGTCAACCATGTTACATGTCAACCATGTCACCAGTCAACCATGTCAACCATGTTACCATCAACCATGTCAACCATGTCACCAGTCAACCATGTCACCATCAACCATGTTACATCAACCATGTCACCAGTCAACCATGTTACCATCAACCATGTTACCATGTCAACATGTCACCAGTCAACCATGTTACCAGTCAACCATGTCAACCATGTACCATCAACCATGTTACCATCAACCATGTTACATGTCAACCATGTCACCAGTCAACCATGTTACCATCAACCATGTCACCAGTCAACCATGTTACCATCAACCATGTTACATGTCAACCATGTCACCAGTCAACCATGTTACCATCAACCATGTCACCAGTCAACCATGTTACCATCAACCATGTTACATGTCAACCATGTCACCAGTCAACCATGTTACCATCAACTATGTTACATGTCAACCATGTCACCAGTCAACCATGTTACACATCAACCATGTTACATATCAACCATGTCACCAGTCAACCATGTCACCAGTCAACCATGTTACCATCAACCATGTTACATGTCAACCATGTCACCAGTCAACCATGTTACCATCAACTATGTTACATGTCAACCATGTCACCAGTCAACCATGTTACCATCAACCATGTTACATGTCAACCATGTCACCAGTCAACCATGTTACACATCAACCATGTTACATATCAACCATGTCACCAGTCAACCATGTTACCATCAACCATGTTACATATCAACCATGTCACCAGTCAACCATGTTACCATCAACCATGTTACATATCAACCATGTCACCAGTCAACCATGTTACCATCAACCATATTACATGTCAACCATGTCACCAGTCAACCATGTTACCATCAACCATGTTACATGTCAGCCATGTCACCAGTCAACCATGTTACTATCAACCATGTTACATATCAACCATGTCACCAGTCAACCATGTTACCATCAACCATGTCACCAGTTAACCGTGTTCCCTGTCATGCCCAACACAAGGATGAGGGACAGGAGGTGAAAGATTTCATTTAAGCAGTTTTTTACCTTCATCACAGACAGGTTCCTTCAGGGTCACGAGTTCATGCACAAGTTTAACAGCTTTAATGGACGTTATTAGGAAAGAGGGACAATGAGACGCCACAGTTTCTCCTCTTTGTCCTGTTAACTGTCTTAAATCAGCTCTTTTTGTCATAAATCTTTTACGTTTTTTACGTCATGGAGATATCTGCTGAGGTGGCGGTCTTACGTAACCATGGTGAATAACTAAAAACTCACTGTTATTTGAATTTGTTGGTAACAACGCTGCGTCCTTTATGACAGCATTTCTCAGAAGAGCAAATCTAAATCTGAAAATATATACTTTCAAATCAGTTAAACACCTTTAAATCCCCAATGAAAAGACTCATGTGTGTAGCATGTCATATGTGTTTTATATGAACAGTTGACAGAATAATTGATCATCAAACCTCCAACCGCCAGAAAGGAAACAAACGCTAGAATATTGACTTCTCTCTGTTTAATTCCTCTCTCGTTCTTTCGTGTCTTCATAGTTTTGTTCCGATGCTTTTCTTTTAGTACCTCATTGCAGTCTGTTTTTATTTACTTTTTTTTGGAACTGGGGATGTATTTAATCCATAGTTGTTCTATAAAACTTTAAATTTTTTAAACATATTTCTCCATATTTTAAATCTCTGGAGGGTAGAGATTATATTTGATATTATATTTAATTATTATATTCAATAAAAACCTCAGGAGTCCCTGCTGTCACTCGGTTTGAAGAGGAGAACTCTGAGTGAAGTCCATAAATATTTGTCCGCGTCCAACAAATAAGAATCTTTCCGAGCCCAGATTTCCCATGAGGCCTTGCTTGGGGGGAGATGCATCAAACGTGACAGGCAGGAGCACTTGAGGACGAGGCCGTTGGAGTCGAGGATGATTCTTCCTCCCGCCAG
Organism: Hirundichthys speculiger; assembly: GCA_018398805.1. NCBI lineage: Eukaryota > Metazoa > Chordata > Actinopteri > Beloniformes > Exocoetidae > Hirundichthys > Hirundichthys speculiger. The sequence continues at coordinate 53,089 of JAGFBZ010000351.1, read as the reverse complement.
CTCCTAGAAAGGGCAGAGGCTCGTTAGAGACGATGCGTGCGGCGCTGACGTCATTAACGCGTTGGTTTGCTGAGGAGAACGCCAAGTCGCTGGAACAGGGGAGGCGTCCTTACATCTGCACGTCTGGACGGAGATGAAGATGCGGGAGAGTCTGACGACGTAAAGTCTACGTTTAAGATTGGTATGTGGCGTCTTTAAAAAGACTCGTTCTTCTCAGTCTAAGGATGAGTTCGGGTTCATTCACTGAGAATTAAAGACAAAGACGTCCCTTATCTGGAGTAAACATGCCAACTACTGTGACAAACGACGTTTGTTCAGAAGTCCATAGATGATATTACGGTGCTTTACGGTGCTTTACATCTAGTATTGTATATTATAGTCGCCACTCACTTGCTGATAAACGTTTGAAACTGTTTGTGAGAAGCCCCTTCATGAGTTTAAGTCCCTAGTTCACCTGTTCAATCCTCAACCTAAGTGTGGTTTTTACTCCAATTTCATTCGTTTCTTCATCTGTCCGTTCCAAACGTTGTTTCCCCCACGGCCCCACCCACCTCCATGACCACGCACATCCACCAGGAGGCAGTGACGAGCCACTACTGACGTCAGCAAACCTGCCGACCATCGGTGATATGTCCACATCTCCAGGTCTCTTCCCGGCTGCTGTGGTCTTCGTCTCAAAGCCAAAGACCCTCTTCAAAGTTTTCTGCCATTTTCAAGTGAATCTTCCTCTTTGTTATCTCTTGTGTTTAGTTTAATGATTGACTCAGCGCTGCCTCCATGACGTCTGGTGGTCCTGCTCGGTTTTGTCCACATTCGTAATCACCTGGACAACGTCCAGAAAGACTTGACTTGAGTCGTGGCCCGTTGGTGGTGTGTTATTGTGAATTTCACCGTATTCTCTGACGCGGTACCGGTTCTGAATAGACTCGTGTCTCTGGCAGAGTTGCTGCAGCTCCGCCTCCCGCGGTACTCGAGCTCAAGCCGCGCTCTAAACTGGCGTGTGATTGGCTGAGAAACGTGGCCTGGAACCTCTCTCTGCATTAGAGGTCTTCAGAACAACCCGACAACCCGAAAGCCCGAGGTTCTGACCCGAATCGGGTCTCGGGTCCATTCAAAAGACAGGACTCCGGGTTCGGGTTGGAATCGGTACAGTTAGTCTCGGGTCCGGTCGGTGCTCTCTGACAGGCTGGGTCCAGAGAGGTAAAGATATTAGCGGTGGCAGCTAATGTCAGGACTCGGGGCATGATTATTAATTAACGTGGCGTGTTTGTCATGAAACAATCGTGTTGCCGTAGCGTGTTATTAGCGGTTTGTCCGGCAGCTGTAAAGCACAACTGATCACCAACATGACAATGTTGGATGAGAGAACATATTTACGACACGTCCTGACCGGTGTAGGCTATTAGCGTTAGCAGTTGCTACCAATAGCATCTGTAACCACAAAGAAAATAACAACGTGGATTTATTGTTGTTTACATCACGTAGCCTATGTAGCAACTGAACCGGTAGAAGAAGACAACTTTAGGTAAGAAAATCAAGTTTTATTCAACGCTAGACAACTTTAACATTAGCAACTATGGGCTGGATTGTCTCGGTTCTATTCGGGTAACTCGGTTCAGTTCGTGGTTGGAAACTAAAGACTCGGGTCGGGTCGGTTCCGGGTCCAAATACTGCAGGTCCATTCGGGTTCGGGTCCACTTTCATGGAAGACCTCTACTCTGCATTAGGGATGTAACGATATGGAAAATTTGATATCTCGATTATAGAGACCAAATTATCGCGGTTTACGATATTATCGCGGTATTCTTAATTGCTGTACAAATGTCCAAAAAACACATACATTTTAATAATTTCACAAAATCTTGTGATTTTCTTGTCATATTGAAACATCAGAAGCCAAAATCGTATCAAAATGAAACTTTCACATTAAAAGGGCAAACAACTGGCACAGAAAGAGGCTTAATTTTAAATGAACAAAATAAATAACAGGAACAAAGCTTATTTGTCTGCTGCAAATTTAAATAAACACTTTAACAACCATAGTAGGTCAAAATATGCAAACAATTATCAGGAACAAAAATTATAGTGAAGTTCAAATGAAATAAACTTTTGACTTGAAGCTGAACCTTAAATAAGTATAAATGTACAAATAAAGAAACAGTTGTTTAGGAGCCAAATATGTTGTTGTGAATTGTAGTTCACTCTGTGTGTCTGTGGGTGTCGCTGTGTTGTTACCTGAGGGTCAGGTATAAAGGTAGCTGCCTGTTATTGGTTAGCTGTTTGACCCGGAAGGGCAAAAGGTTTTTGACCGCTGTGGCGCTAACTGCCGGCGTTATGGTTGTCGGATCAGTTAATGGAATAAATTAATATTTTAACTACATCAGAAGAACATCGTTCCGATCATTTTTCGATGTCATTTTTCAATGTCCTGCGTGCTATCACCACTTTCCTCCATGCTAACGTTACGATGCCGATGTTGCAAGCTACATATTCAGGCAAGACACAGTCGTGAGTCGCTCACAGACTTGAATGAGGCTGATATTACACATCCTGGTAATCGACCGCGATAATGAGATGAAACATAAACGGTAATAGTTATCACATAAGATTTTACCGCGCTTTACCGTAATACCGCTAACCGTTCCATCCCTACTCTGCATCAAACCAAAGGACACACGATCTTGGATAAGCGATCGTTCTCTTTCACTCAAAGACCCGACCGTCCAGACACGAACGACACGTCACACGTCACGTGATGACATCAGACCCCCACCTGACCAGGACGCCGGTGTTTCCCGCGCTCTTTGATCTCCCAGCTGCTGTTTGTTTCTGAAGCTCGTCCTCATTCTTGATGAGCTCTCTGGAGAGGACGACCCTCCGCGGGAAAAAACCGCCTCCGTGTTCAGAAACAGCTCATAGATCTCGAAGGCGCCGCCTGACAGAGTAATCAGCTCGGTGTTTTACTGACCGTTGGGGGAGTAATGACCGCGGACATGCGACACACTCTCGCACTCTCCGGGCGCGTGGCGTTTTGTGAGCTTTTGAAGCCGTTAAAGACGGATCGGCCGCGGGGAAAGGTCCCTCGCCTCCATCCGGCCCGCCGCCGCCGCGCGCTGACGCAGTAAAACCGCTGGGCCGTTCACGGATCTACGTTAAACTCTCGCTCGTATATCACCGCCGCAGAGGACGAACATTAAAACGCGACTGCACCTCGTTTCGTCCTCCCCAGCTCAGAGGAGCCGCTCCTGAATACAGATGGATCAACGACCATCCAACGACCTCCAGACCTCATGAACCACATTGGTGAATCGGCGCCAGTTCAGTCATGTTTTCTCTTTCGTTTCCGTACCAGACTTCAGCTCGTTTCTTGGCTCACAACTTTGAGAGAAACACAACAACGACGACTTGGAAGCGATCAGAGCTGTTTTCCAGTCAGGCTGTTTTTATCCTTCAGGGCGTCTCATCAGTGGGATTAAAGACTCTCCGTCATATCATTCATGTCAGTTTAAGGCCAATAAACAGCTTGTTGATGACGTGCGACACTCATGCTTGCATTAGTGCTATTATTATTTAATTAATTGTGTCATGCATCAGTAGAACCCTGGATGTTAATGTCATTTAACTACTACTGCTGGTTTTTTATGTCTTCCATATCACATTTTATTGAGTTTATCTACTTTAGGATGCCTTTTAACAACTGATGATGAGCCTTTCAGCTTACTCTTTGTTTAAATGTTGTACATTGTCCCATGTCAAACAGATAAATACATAATAAAAATAAAATTAGTGGGCTATGACTAACAGTTTTTACAAAAATCACCATAAGAAAGTCCTCATAGGAACGTCATTCAGGCTTTAAAAGACTCTTAACATGTTGGACCACAACAAACCGAGTCGGTATTCTGAGCGGATTTACGGTCTCTGAGAAACACATCCGTTAACGTTCGTTAAGGATCTTCTCCAGACTCTGGTGACGTCACCCACTGTGAGTTTGGAGCCTGTGAAATAATCTTTTCATCCAAGCACATGAATTATGCATCAAAATGTAGGAATTTTTCTCTTCTTCCACTCAACGTGACTATGATCGCAACCGGCCTCCTGGTTTTCACTCAGATCGCTCCAGAGCGCGCCGAGCATGTCCCTATTAGAGGACTTGGCCTGGAAACTGACCTGGAATAAATTCTTAATCATACACAGTTTGGTCGTAAAAAATGGCATCGGCGTGTTCAGGAAGGGCATCTGGTGCTCTCAGTTCAGGAAGTCTTTCAGTAACTCTCACCGTTTTCACACAGCAGCAGTTCGTTTAAAGGGCCCATTACTGGTCTCCATCTCAGGATGCCGAGTCATTTCCAGTCACGTTCTGAGGTCCCGCCTTCCTCCTGGCCAGATGTGAGTTACCCAAGCGCCTCCTCCAGCTCCAGATGTTGTCCTGCTGCAGCATCCCCCCCTGTTGGAATAAAAGACTGGGACAATGTTTCCATGCAGTTGTTCCAACCGTCTGAATGTTTGATGACCTTTCAGAGAACAAGCACAAAGTTCTGAACAATATTTAGTAAGTGCTCCTCACTTCCAGTGAAGCAACAAAGCAAAACAAGTGATTCAGACCATCAATTTTACATCATTTTCTACCCTCGAGCAACCGTCACAGATATCCAGAGCAAAGAAGCTACACATCTGTCCCTCCACAGCTGACGTGACGTTAGCAAAATGGACAACACGTCTTTCTGTACAGAGAAGATGGAAAACAGTGATTTGGTGTGAGACGAAGGACAAAATGAGGAAGAACGTCGTCGTGCTGAACCTCAGAAGATGATGATCTCGTCTACTTCTACTGGAATATCTGGGGGAAGCCGCTAGCGCAGATTAATACATAGCTCTGGCACCATGAGTGAAAGTGCAGGTACAGTTAACAACCGTCTTTGATTGACTGTTCAAGTCTAGACGTGACTCAGCAGCTCCAGTTGAGATGGTGTTCCCAGAGCTCTGCTGGGGTCGGCCTTGAGTCCTCCTCCCGCTCTAGGGAACCAACTAGGAGATATCCTAAACAGACCAACGCCCTCGGGCAGCTCCTCTCGCTGGGAAGAGCAGTGACTCTACTCTGGATGACAGAACGTCTCCTCCAGAGAGTCCAGCCATTCAGCTGCTTGTCTTTGTGATCTCGAAATCTCCCCGTTTTAGGGTTAGGGGTTAGGGGTTAGGGTTAGGGTTAGGGGTTACGGTTAGGGGTTACGGTTAGGGTAAGGGATAAGGGGTTAGGGGTTACGGTTAGGGGTTAGGGGTTACGATTAGGGTAAGGGGTTAGGGGTTAGAGTTAGGGTTAGGGTTAGGGTTAGGGTAAGGGGTTAGGGTTAGGGGTTACGGTTAGGGTTAGGGGTTATGGTTAGGGTAAGGGGTTAGGGTTAGGGGTTACGGTTAGGGGTTAGGGGTTAAGGGTTAGGGTTAGGGCTAGGGTTATCGTGGTGGAGGGGTTTGCGTGCCAGGAGGATCTCAGGGACTGTTTTCTGGGGTTGTTCCATCTAGTGGGGCCCCCCAGGGCCAGACTAAGGCCCAGATCATATGGAGAGAGATAGATCAAGGGCTCAATATCCCTCCGTGAGTGGACTAGGGTCACCAGAGCTCCACCCTGAGCCAGACCTGGGGGAGAGCCTCGTCAGCCCCTTAACCCATGGGGTCCAGCTGGGCTCAGCGTGAATAAGTGACATGGGTTTGCCCTCCTGGGGGCTCAGCACCTGCAGCAGTGGCCGTCGGTGCGAAGTGGTTGGGGCGGCAGCCGAAGGTGTAGGCCTTGGCATGCTGACCACCAGCTGCTGAAATTAGCTCCTGAGACAAAGAAAAATATCATATTTGCACATATTTGGATTTTTAAAGCTTTTTTATTGAAATGTTTCGATGTAGCTCTTTTCGAGGTCTAACTATAGTCCCTAAAACCATTTCTCTTTGATGTGGTGTATCGCCCTTAATGAGTTTCTCTCTGATTATCTGATTTTATTTTTAATTATTCAAATCTAATTTATTTCCAGATCAGCTCATTATAGCAGAAGACTTTTATATTCCAGTAGAACAAACAAACACATTTGTTGAAGGTGTGATGGGGAGTCGAGACGTATTTGTGCCGAATATCAAACAAAGTCATTGACCTCATTTATAACATCTGCACATCTGTGAGTGGATTTGAACATGAATCGCCTTCTAACTGAGAACTGAGATTCACAAATGCTGCATAAACCTCAGATTTGTTTGTGAGAACGTGCACGTGCCAGTGAATTTAAAACGATTTCAGGTTGGGAGCTCCCACAGCTGATTAATTAGCCTAAACACCAGCAACATTTAAGGAGGTGTGAAGGTGCAGACTACCTTCAGGTAGACCCGTAGTCTCACGAGGAGGCAGTGCTGGCAAAAACATAACCTCCTTGGCGGCGGTAATAAAAAGATCACCTTGGATGCTACAAGTGTCAGTGTAGGTCAATGCAGCAGTTGACCACAAGAGCAATCATAGAGCTTTAAAAAGTCTGTGGTTGCATCTAGAGATGAGCGATTTTATCGATTCTGCGATATATATCGATATTTTATTTCCCCAGACAGTATCAATTTTTTCAGCCGTGGGTATTGATATTCTAAGCTTTAAATATTCCCACCTTTAAAAGCTTGCAAGCAACAATTTGCACTGTATAAATAAATGAAACTATTTTTCTCAACAAATCTTTTATTCATTTTGTCCAGCATTTGCAAGCTGCCTATCAGCCATATAATGTGTAATGATGCTTTCAGTTCAGTTAATTCAAACAAAGACATTGGAACACTCACAAGATCTCACCAAAATCACTTTGTCCCTTTAAAATCTTTCGGAAAAATATAAATGTATTGTAAGATGAATATCGATATATATCGTATTGTGTGCCGAATATCGTATATCGTATCATATTGCGAGATTAGTGTATCGCTACAGCCGTAGTGCGTCTCACCTGTGTTGTGTGGTGTTGGTTGCATCGAACCGGGGTGGCGACTCAACACGAGTGGTCACCAGACGTCGTGAAAGACACGTGGGAATAACTGTCGGTGCTCTGTTCTGCTCACATTTCGTGAATGACGCCGGGTTCTGGAAGGTTCCGGAAATGTTTTGCACTCTCAAAACATCAGAGTCCCAGTCCCAGAGTCGGTCCTCCAGGAGCCAATAATGGAACCACAGATGATGTAAAAGTCGAGGGCGGAGTCGTACCTGGAGCTGTACCAGAAGCTCTCTGTCGTCAGTAAGTTTCCCGCGGCTGCAGAGAGACCCGACTTCTGTCGCCGTCCCTAATTAACTGGCGACCCCGACATGGTTTATCAGTCAGGCCGCCGCGCAAAAACGTAAATAAAGACAGAATGCAGTGATGTCAAGAACCCATATTTTACTCACAACAGAAGAAAGAGAACAACTCAAAAGTTGTTCAAAACTGAGATGTATCATCTTAGAAATAAGAGGAAAGCTTTCAGAGCGAGACTCACGCTGCACAAAACAGCTGGAGAAGAAATAAAATGAGCTTCAAGTGAGCGAGGAAGCTGCAAAATGACAGTAGTTTTCCAGAAGAAGCAACTCTGGAGGAGATGATGGTGGAGCTAATGGCCTGATGGGCTGAGATGGAGGATGATGACAGCCACGTTGACCAGCTTCGTCTCGGCGGGAAGACGAGACGGTTTTGATCGCGCTGCCTGGAAGCTCTCCACGTCTTCCCGCAGGTGCTGATCCGGTGTTCAGGTGTTTCTGAAGTGTTTCCTGATGAAACGAACACTTTGTTTCGCTCCGACAGATGTCCGCAGGTCTGACGCGCACACGCGCATCGCCACGGTGACCCTCGTCTGAGCCGCCGCGCTGTCAGAGCTTGTTAGCCGTCAGAGAGTGGAGTCTGAGCGCCGCGATGCTTCATGACAGCCAGAAGCCACAGTTTCAATATTAGAGAGGAGACGAGATGATGGATGGCTTCTGTTGGCGGTCAGATGAGTCGATGACGGGACGTGGAGGGAAGTCTCGGCTCTAATGAGGCACGAGCTGGAATATCGATGACCCCGCTCTGTCAGATCTCGTCTGCAGCCAAGACGGTCTCAAACTCTTAACCAGACGTCACTGAAACTTGTTTAGAGGTTGTTTCGGGAGAAGGCGGCTACTGGGGGGGGGGGTCATGGACCCAAATGTACAGAGAACTAAAACTGGGGGAGCAACTCAGACAGTTCAGGAGGCCGAGCAGGCAGATCAGGGGCCCCCTAACAATCTTTTTTTTTCTTTGAGCGCTGTCACTCATCGGATGTCACAGAAACCTGGCGACAGCTACCACCTACAGTACCTGTAGTAGCTACTACAGGTACTGTAGTAGCTACTACAGGTACTGTAGTAGCTACTACAGTACCTGTAGTAGCTACTACAGGTACTGTAGTAGCTACTGTAGTAGCTGTAGTAGCTACTACAGTTACTACAGTTACTACAGTACCTGTAGTACTGTGGCTGTAGTAGCTGTAGTAGTTACTACAGGTACTGTAGTACTGTAGTAGCTGTAGTAGTTACTACAGGTACTGTAGTAGCTGTAGTAGCTACTACAGCTACTACAGTACTGTAGTAGCTACTACAGGTACTGTAGTACCTGTAGTAGCTGTAGTAGCTACTACAGGTACTACAGCTACTACAGCTACTACAGGTACTGTAGTAGCTGTAGTGGCTGTAGTAGCTACTACAGGTACTGTAGTAACTGTAGTAGCTGTAGTAGCTACTACAGTTACTACAGTTACTACAGTACCTGTAGTACTGTAGTGGCTGTAGTAGTTACTACAGGTACTGTAGTAACTGTAGTAGCTGTAGTAGCTACTACAGCCACTACAGCTACTACAGGTACTGTAGTAGCTGTAGTAGCCACTACAGCTACTACAGCTACTACAGGTACTGTAGTAGCTGTAGTAGCTACTACAGCTACTACAGTAACTGTAGTAGCTACTACAGGTACTGTAGTAGCTACTACAGTACCTGTAGTAGCTACTACAGGTACTGTAGTAGCTACTACAGCCACTATAGCTACTACAGTACTGTAGTAGCTACTACAGCTACTACAGCTACTACTGTAGTAGCTGTAGTAGCTACTACAGTACCTGTAGTAGCTATAGTGGCTGTAGTAGCTACTACAGGTACTGTTGTAGCTACTACAGCCACTACAGTAGTAGCTGTAGTAGCTGTAGTAGCTACTACAGCTACTACAGCTACTACAGGTACTACTGTAGTGGCTGTAGTAGCTGTAGTAGCTACTACAGGTACTGTTGTAGCTACTACAGCCACTACAGTAGTAGCTGTAGTAGCTGTAGTAGCTACTACAGCTACTACAGCTACTACAGGTACTGTAGTAGCTACTACAGCTACTACAGTACCTGTAGTAGCTGTAGTAGCTAAAAGGAGGGTCTGCTGGGTCCATTTCTGGTCACTCTGGACTGTCAGAGATAGGAGACGAGAAGGCAGGACGAATTACAACTCAGATTTTTTTTTTGTTTGTTGTTTATCTTTGAAGTCTGGATCAGGTTCCAGCCTCTGATGAGAGACTTCAGGGTCTCCCGCAACACCTTAAACTCAATCACTTCTGCTCTTTCTGGACCACCAGGAACATCATCTGGTACCATGGCACCATGGCGGAACGAGCTACCAGAACCGACCAAAGCAGGGACATCCCTCTACAGCTTCAAGAACCTCTTGAAGACGAGTGTCAGTTTTAGGTTAATGCCATCAGAGGATTTTATTATGTTTTTAAGCTGAATACCGTAGGATGAGAAGAAGACGCTACATAAGAGCCGAGGCAAATCTCAGACCTGAATTCAGCGATTCAGAGGAGGATGTGGCTCCTCGCTGTGACACATTTCCACCCTGGAAACTGTTCACAGTCGTGTTTTCGTTGCCTCATCATTAATATTTCACAGTTCAGTCTCGTGGAAGGTTATTATGATGCAGCAGAAGGCCTGATGTGGCTTCTAAGACACGAAAAACCCAGAAATAAAGACGCTGAGCAGGTTTTTAAAAGGAATCATATCTTTGTTTTCAGTCTGAATGGATTTAGGGGTATTTGGGGGCATCTAGGGATAAATGAGGCATATATCGGGGGTGTTAGGTGGTAATTTGGGGGTATTAAGGATTATCTGGAGGTATTTTGGGGCACTTAGGTGTAATTGGGGGTATATGGGAGATACTTAGCAGTAACTGGAGGTATTTAGTGGGAGTTATTTCGGGGTAATCGGGGGTGTTTGGGGATATTCAGGGAAAGTTGGGGATGAAATAAACTGCTGAAATGAAAAAGTTTTCTTGAATTTGTGAGTATTTAAATCCAGGTGTCCAGGTGTCCTTGGAACTGAGAAACAGGCTGAAGTTCACGCACACCAAAGGTCATGAAATTTCACCTGTAGGTGGCGCTACAGCTCACGCACGACAAATGTCCGATGAACCGGCTGAGACGCCGATCTGAAATCTGGTATTCTCTTACAGGGCTTCAGTTGTGGAGCCAACATGGCTCCTCGTCACAGTCAGAGGTCAGAGGTCAAAGGTCAGGGTTTGCAGACGCCAGTGACTGATGTTCGTTTTTGTGTTGCAGTTGCTGCGACATCTGAACATCAGAGCTCCTGAACACTGGCTGGAGCTGGTTCTGGTCCGGCTGTAGGTTCAACTCCTCTCGGTCCTCGTCAGTCTCACCACCTCGGTCTTCGTTGGTTTCCTCTGTCTCATCTCTGACTGATTTATCCTCCAGTTCTGCACCTCCTGTCAGCTCAGCCGTGAATAGCCTCCAACCAAACAAGCCGTCGTGTCTCTCGTTGTCCGACAGGAAGTGACGTTTTCATTTCTGAGCAGTGGCAGAACATCAGCAGGACCAGAAGCAGCAACAACAAGCTTAAATGTTGAAATGGAAACTTGTTAATGAACATCTGGCATGTTAAATAACACAAGATGATGCTCAGTTGGAGCATTTAGAATCAAAGAAGCTGAGGTCCTCGTACAGAACCTGGTGGTGCTCCTCAGCTGGTACCATCCATGTTTCCACGGTGACGGTCCATGACAGACGCCTCTGAGCCCAGAGATGTTTCCTCTGGAGGTTAACGTCGGTACTTTAACCTAACTGATGTCAACATTTCCGTTCCTGGAACATCCCTGGAGTGTTCCGGTGCTCGACAGCAGGTCTGAGATGTTTCTGCCCAGATGCCGAATTTGGTTTCCTCCAAACACGTTTCTGGGCTTTGAGGTCAAACAGCTCCAGCACCTACGGCGCAGCTTCATGAACCTCGGTCGCTTCGGTGAGGCGACTCCCCGGAAGATCGACAAACCTCCAGAATATTTCCCACTTGTGAAAAGTGTCGAAATCCAAACTGTTTTTATACCAATTCATGAATCTCTAATTGCTTTTCTTATCATTGCTGATGTCTTTCCCTTTTGGCTCTGTGTTAACACACACCGGACTTCTCTGGACCAGCAAACTGAAGTCTGAAAACCTCCTGGTTCACCTGGTGTGAAAGCAATAAGGGGGTACTTTGGATTGCCTACTGATTTTTTCTTGAATCCTCGGGTCCTGGAGTTCAGATTTTCTGTAAAACATGAATGATGCAAGTTAATTTTTCCAAACAAAATTGCGTTGGACGTTTTAAAGTCCCGTTGGCCTGAGTCTCTGCGATCGGGGCCGGAACGGATGAAATTTGGTCTGGGATGACTTCAGATTAGATCATCAGCACCCGGGAGCCGCACGTTTGCTGCGGGGTCGTGTTTCGAAATCGAATTTGAGAAAGCTGATTGGATCAAAGCGGGACAGAGGTCGGACATGAGCGAGGACATCGTCCCTGGGAGCTTAAAAAAAGTCTCTTTAAAAACGGAGAAACGCGCAGAAACATCATGTATATTTCAACGTGTTTGATCAAATAGGTTCTCAGCGGTTTGCTCCGGGCACCGAGGCATCACGCTTTCATCATCATCATCATCATCACCATCATCATCACGGGCCGGGCGGTTTTCCACGCAGGCGGAATATCAAAGCTCTGCGAGGACATCAGAGGCCGGCTGAGCTCGTTAGTGATGACAGCAGCTGCAGGTCACGTGATTCACGTCCCTCGCAGCTGAAAACGTCTGGACGAGGAGGTCCCGACTCACCATGACATCATTCAGACCACGGGGTCCGTCGCCGGGTTAGAAGCAGACATGTGAGGCATCTTGTGGCGGGAAACAGTACGGCCTTTCAACTGGGGGGGGGTGAAAAAAAAATCACGATTTTCGGCCCGCCGCCCAATATAATATCGATTTTTTATTGCTGTCAGTATGTTGTAATGGTTACTTAAATGTGCAAAAACACTAATAATAAACAATAAATACAGTGATCCCTTGCTATTCTTATTTCATGAAATCTTATTAAGTGAATTTTCACTTGTTCCATTGGCAGATTTTTTTGCTTATTACAAGCAAAAAATATCTTGTATTAAGTTTTTGTTAACTTATTTTTTTAATGGCCTTTTTTCCAGTGTACCAAGAAAAAAAAACATTTAGAAGCGTTAGATATTTTTTCTTGTTTTAATAATTAACTTTCTTATTTTAAGTCTCAGTATAATCTTATATCAAGTAAAACTCTACTCTACTTTTTTTCTCAAACAGGCAGGGAATCCTAAAATGAGACAATTAACATTTAAAATAAGATGTATTACGTTTTTCCTCCTCATCAAAATAAATCTTGTTTTAAGATTCAATAACAAATTATACCTTTCTTAAATCTAGAAACAAGTTTCTAGACGGAGACTGCCTTTTTTTTGGGGGGGGGGGGGGATTTTGCCACTTTGAAGTCAAAAATTGACAAAAATATGGATGATTTAGCAAAAGTGTGGAGAATTTTTGATAAAGTTACAAGAAAAAAGATCGGTTGAAGAAGGACCCGCTGATGGTTTCCTTCTGTAAAGGAAATAAAGATCAGTGACCTGAAACAGCTGCAGACAGAACACAACCCGTCAACATCTGGGCCCTTCGTGGTTTGATTTGATTGATTGATTCAACTCTCCAGTAACTGTGAGAAAACCTCCAGCAGGAAATTTTAAAGAATAGACCCTTTTTTTCCTTCACCGGCTCCCACATTGACCCCACTTTCCTCCAGAGTAACGGCTCCTGTTCTGTCACACCGATTCCCTTCTGGACGAATGTTGGCGAGTGTTTCTCCTGCAACACGGGAACTACATCAGCGGGAAGCCCGAGCGAGTCCCTGCGTCGCAGCAGATTAGTGGGCCGAACACGCTGCCCTGAGTTGTCCCCTGAAACTCACAACGACATCTCCACCGTCGCTGCTCTGCATTTAGCTCCAGGTCCTCCAGGGATCAGAGTTGTTTGTGTCCATCGAGCGCCGACGTTGGTGTGAGAAACGCCTAAATGTCGGCTGAGTGCTTGACACTGATGCCCAGAACTTTGGAGCACTTTTATCTGCAGAACAAAGTTATTCCTGCGAGTTGAACTCAACGAATCGCCTCAGCTGAGAACCAGAGTCTCAGATCTGGAGGTGCTGAGTCTCACCCAGCTAGAGCAGTAGATCTGCCCAAGGTGCCCAGATCGCCCAGCATCGACCCAGCATCGACCCCAGCATCAACCATGACCCAGCATTGACCCAGCATCGACCCCATCGACCATCGACCCATCGACCCAGCATCGACCGCTCCTTGGCTGCTAAAAACTCCTATGTTTTATCCATTCTGACGTAGAACCGCTGCTGCGTTTGGGATCGTCGTCCCGTCATGTGATGCAGTTTCAGCCAAAGCTTCAGATGGACCCGCGTTCATCTCTAGAACTCTCTGGTCTACAGAGGTCACGGGCCGCTCGAAGGCGTCCAGGTCCTGAGCTCCTAGACTAGCCCAAATCAGCAGCGCCGTGCTCACGAAGACTTTCTGTAAAGTCTCCAGACAAACAGCCCATTTGAGATGTGATTTTTAAAGATGAAGGTTTTTGCTCGTCAGAGCATCTAAGGCACATGTGTCAAACACAAGGCCCGTGGACCAAATGTGGCCCGCCACTTCATTTCATGTGGCCCTCGAGAGCTTGTGCGTTATTGGCTTAAATTTTAAACCGATATTTTGAGACCTAAAATAAGCTTACGCCGCTTTAAAGCGCATATTGACAATAAACTACATCTCCCATCATGCATTTTGTCGTTACCCGTAACGATAATGGTAGCTATGAGCAAGACGACTTTTCAGAACTGATAGACTTCAGAAAAACAAACTAACCCCAACATGTCCAAGAAAAGAGAAACTGATGCACAAGGAAGCAGTTTCACAATTACAAATACAAGTTTGTATTTCAAGGTGAAATAACAGTATGTTGAGTTATGAGGTGGGTGTCAGTCATGAAAGAGTTTAATCTACGTCGGCATTTTGACAGCAAACACAGAGCTAACTATGCTAAATTTAGCCTCACAGAAAAACAAAGAACCGCTTCTGCTTCTGAAACCAAGGTAACAGATACTCTTACAACCACAAACTCTGAGTTTAATATAATAATGACTTAAATATTTGAAACTTGAATACATAATAAATACAGAAACCATTATTTAACAATATAATCAGGTGTAGTTTACATTCATGCTGTCAATCTGGCCCTTGGAGGGCGACCATGATGCTCAGTCTGACACCTTTGGTCTAAGGTGTTCCTGCTGGTTCCCTCCCAACACGGTTCTGGTCTCTTCGGTCCAGAAGTCTGCTGGTTTGTTCAGAAGAAGTTTTGTGAAACTCAGTCGTGCTTTAGCGGCTCTAACCTGCAGGAACGTCCTCTCCTGGGAAATCTGAAGGTTCTCCTCTTCTTAAAGATCTTCCTCACTGTAGAACATTGAACTCCACGTCGTTTAGAAACGGTTTGTGACGCTCTCCAGCTTTCTAATTACTCCTCTAAGACAGTTGCTGATGTCTTTTCCCCCGTGGGATTGTGCTCTGCTTTAACGGAGGTCTCTGTTTAATAAAAGCCTCCTTGATGGATCTGATCTGTCTTTTTCGTGCTGCAGCTTCATCCAGCCGTCACAGAGGTTTTTTCAGGTTTGGAGCCATGAAACTGTAAGACGTGTTCTTTCTCTGTCGACGGTCCGCCGTCCTCCCGGAGGAGAAAAGCGCCGCTCTGTCAGAGCGTCCTCATCTCACATTCAGCTGCAGAGCTCCGCATCGCATATGAGCTCCGGCAGGGCTGATCTGGGACCGCTGGCATGAATTAAACATGGAGGCGTTCAGAGGCCGGCGCCAGCCGTCAGTCCGCATATTTACAGCCTTCTGCGGGCGCAGGAATTTACTGCGCCGGGACTAAATTACCTCCACACAATCAGGCAATATGGACGAGTTTCAGGGCAGATTCAATTTCAGGCTGAAGGTCTCCCGACCATGCTGATGAACTTCACTGAAACAAAGGATGAAGGATGAGGGAGGGGGAGGGGCTTGTCACCACGGAAACGTTTCCTGACGGCGGCTGGATGGATTTCAGCTGAGCTTTCAGGTGAACTGACTGAACTGAAGACGTTGCAGTTCCTCTACTGACCACTAGGAGCTGGCTCAAAATATGAGTCCACCGTAGAGGTCTTCGGAAACACGGAGTTCCGACCCGACCCGATTCGGGTCTCGGGTCCATTCAAAAGACGTGACTCCGGGTCCGGGTTCGGGTCGGAATCGGTAGTTAGTCTCGGGTCCGGTCGGTGCTCTCTGACAGGCTGGGTCCACGTTTACTCCAGAGAGGTAAAGATATTAGCGGTGGCAGCTAATGTCAGGACTAGGGACAGTTAAATGATTATTAATTAACGTGGCGTGTTTGTCATGAAACAATCATGTTGCCGTAGCGCAGTGATTCCCAAAGTGTGGGCCGCGGCCCCCTGGTGGGCCGTCATGGTACTGCAGGTGGGCCGTGAGAGGTCATTAAAATTAAACAAATGTGTTTTAAATCCTCGGTCATTTTTAAATATGTTTTTAATTACAGTAAAATATTAACAACATGATTTAAAAACATTAAGAAGTAACAAAACAAGCCAGTTAAGTGTTATTCTACTGTCATCTTAATATGACAAGTGTCACCTTATTTGTTGACCCCTTATATTAATATCAGAACACGGTTCCTAGTCCTGTATGTTGATCACAGTTGTGATTAAAGGTTTCATCAGCCGCGGAGATTTTTCACATTTCAAATTGGGCCTCGGAGTTCTGAAGTTTGGGAATGGCTGCCGTAGCGTGTTATTAGCGTGTTATTAGCGTGTTATTAGCGGTTTGCCCAGCAGCTGTAAAGCACAACGGATCGCCAACATGACAACGCTGGATGAGAGAACATATTTATGACACGTCCTGACCGGTGTAGGCTATTAGCGTTAGCCTTTGCTACCAATAGCATCTGTATCCACAGAAAATAACGATGTTGATTTATTGTTGTTTACATCACGTAGCCTATGTAGCAACTGAACCGGTAGAAGAAGACAACTTAAGGTAAGAAAATCAAGTTTTATTCAACACTAGACAACTTTAACATGAGCAGCTATGGGCTGGATTGTGTCGGTTCTATTCAGGTAACTCGGTTCAGTTCGTGGCGGAAACTAAAGACTCGGGTCGGGTCGGTTCCGAATCCAAATATTGCGGGGTCATTTGGGTTTGGACTCCCGGACTCATGATAATAGCACGGGTCGGCTCGGTTTCGGTTCAGATTTTCACGGGTCCATGAAAGTGGACCCGTGAAGACATCTAGTCCACTGACCTCCATGTCAAACCTTCACAGCAGAAGTCTGAGCTGTGTGTCCTCCAGCAGGCGTCTGGGGAGGTTTGATGGCGTCAAAGCGTTGATGTGTTTTTCTGTTACCAGGAATGACCTCACCTGTTCCTACCTGTGTGGTGGGAACTCAGAATAGACCCACTGACTTTTTGGTAGCTTGCAAACCTGTAGACAATTTTTGGTAAAATTCACAGTGTACTGAAATTTGTATTTTTGGAAAATTTGACCAAAAATTTGGCAAAAATAGATTTTTCAATAAAGTTTTACGAGAATTCAAATGTTTTTTTTTTTAATTTCTAAAAAAAAAAAAACTAATATTTGGTAAATTTGCAAAACTGTAGATGATTTTCTGTAAAATTCACAGTGAACTAAAATTAGCATTTTTGGAAAATTTGTCAAAAACAAAGACACATTTTGATAAATTTAGAAAAAATGTAGATATTTTTGATAATGTCTGTGAGAATGCAAATGATTTTTTGAAAGTTTGCTAAAATGTAATTTTTGATAAAGTCTAAAAAACTAAAGAGATTATTTTGGAAGAGTTTGCATTTATGGTAAATTTCACAAAAACACAAAGGATTTTCAGTAACATTTGCAAAAACACAGGCAGTTTTCAGGAAAATTGGAAAAAAAAATCTAATTTTTTGTTAAAATTCTCAATGCTAGTGTTTGTAGCATGTCACTAGCAGCGTCTTTGTTCTCTCTGCTGCGCTTTATTCAGGTGGAAATGGTGTTTACGGGATTAAAGCTGAGGGTTTTTTGTTTGTTTGGTGTGCTGCATGTGAAGATTGCATCCTGATTTGTTATTAAAAGTGGTCTGAATAGGTTAGCGCTTTAGCTACAGGCTAATCAGGGCAGTCATTTTCAGGGTCAGATGCTCAAGAGAAAATATTATCTACTGATAATATAATATAGCTGTGATACAACTTTTTTTAACTACACATTCAGTCATTTATACATCCATATAACAGATACTTATCAGATTAAAAAATCATTTTGCCCTGAAATCACAAATTTGTGACTTAAACTTTTGTCTTCTATTATTGATATAGTAAAATGAATACATGCAAAATTGCAATGTTTTGACATAAAATTACCAAAACTACCTAAACTTCTGTCCTAAACTTAATAATTTCTCCTGTAAAATTACAGCTTCAATAGAATTACATGTTTTTGTTTTAAAAATTACATGTTTTTGTTGTCAAGTTGCAGCTCTTACAAAATCACAACCTTTTAACTTTATATTCCAACTTTTTGATGTAAAATATTGACTTTTGCAAAACTAACGCTTTGACATAAAATTTGACAAAACTTTTTTGTAACTAACACTTTTACATAAAATTATGACTTTTTGTCAAAAAATGTTTAATTTCATACAATTGTAACTTTGTATCCTAAAGTCGCAAATGTTTGCTGTGAAATCACAAATATCACAATATTTTAAGTTTTTGTTGTAAAAAGACAATTTTTGTCAAAAGATGTCAACTGTTATAAAATCCCCAAATTTCCAAAATTATTATTTTTGACCAAAATTCCCAACTTTGCCTGATAATCTTTTGAGTTTTGTATAATTGTATTCTTTTGTTGGAAAACAAAGAACATTTTTTGCTGTAAAATTGTCATTCTCACAAAATCTGGACTTTTTAACTTAATATTGCAACTTTTTGTCGTAAAATATTGACTTTCACAGAAAAATTTTGACATAAAATGACAAATTTGTCAGGAAACTGCACTTTTTTAAGAATTGGAAGATGGATGCCCGACGGGACTTATTTCTGTTGTTAAATTATGAATTTTACAATGTTGCAACTTTTTGTTGCAAAAAGCGAATTTCAGCAATTAAAATCTCAATTTTCACAAAATCAAATTACTTTTTGACATCAAGTCACAGAGTTGTATAATAAAAATCAGGAATTTGACAAATTTGTTCTAAATTTCCAACTTTTTGTCATAAAAGGGCAACTTTTCTTTGTAAAAATCCGACATTTTATTTGTTTAATCTCCCAACTTTTTAATGTTAAATGGCTGCTTTTTATTTTCTAAAAATGTTTAGTACTAGTGGCCTTTATTTGACAGTGAAGGAGAGACAGGAAACAGGGCAATGGGTCATCTGGGCCGGGAGTCGAACCCACAACCAGCCTCTGAACATGGACCACTAACCACTGCTCCACCAGGTGGCCCCCAAGGCTACTTTTTATCGTGAAATAGTTGCTAAATTTAACGGTTTTTTTGGCGTTTTTGAAAACGTGATTGTGATTGTACGGAATGGTGAATGATTTGATTTTTTTAAACCTCTACGCTGTCGTCCACCAGTCGACCAGAGCAGCTCTGAGCCTGAAGAAGCTTCGTCGCTGCAGCTCATCTGTTGAAGACGACTGTGCAGAGATGTGGAGGGTTGACGGAGCATCATCGTTTTCTTTTGTTCAGACTCTTTCTGAAGCTTTCACGGATGCTCCTGACACCTTTAAATGTTTCTTTGTGACTGTATTAGAACCGTTTGTCTCCTCAGGTGGAATCTGCATCGCTCAGTCCCTGAAGATCACCCACGACCGGAGACCCTCCGACTTTGATAAAATCATCCGTCTGCTGCTGGACACCCACAACGCCAGAGCGGTGGTCCTGTTCGCCAACGATGACGACATCAGGTCAGTGATTTTAGGAAGTGGAAGCATAAACCTCACAGCTGCTTTAGTATATTTACTGCAGACATGAAGGACATTCAGGTGGAAAGCAAAAAAAAGGATAAACATGTATTTAAATGGTCTATTTTCTTTGTCATGGAAATGTCTTAATTTTATTGTTTTTACTTATTTTATTTTTTCAGTTTTTTATATTTTATCTATTTAATTTTTTTTTATATTTGTTTCTTTAAATTTTAAGGTAATTATTTTATTAGTATTAAGTTAATCATTTTCTTCTATTGTATTGTATTTTCGTTTTATATTCCGTAATATTTAATTTTTTAATTTTAATGTTAAGGTAATCTTTTCTTTTCTTTTTTCTGAAAATTTTTATTTCATTTTAAAATTAATTTATCAAACATAATTAATTTAATTTTAAAGTATGTAAAATGATTTTATTATTTTAGATTATTATTATTTTTATTTTATTTATTAAAAGGTTATTTAAATTAATTAAAATTTTTAAGTTAATAATTTTATTGTATTTTATTTTGATTTATATTCAGTAATATTTCGTTTTTTATTTTTACGTAAGGATCATATTTTCTATTCTTTTATTCAGGTAATTTTTAATTCCTTTTTACTTGAATTGAATTTGATAAATATAATTAATTTAATTTTAAGGCAAGTATTTAATTGGTTTTATTATTTTATGATTATCAGTTATTTTTATTTTATTATCAATTTGAAGGTCATTTATGCCATTACATTATTTAGCTTTTTAAAGTTAAATATTTTATTTTATATCAGATAATTGCTAATTATTCTTTTTTACTTTATTTAACTTAAAATTTTAAGGCAATTTATATATACCCAAAGAAACTATAGATTTGTGCCGAGTTTGGAACGAACATTTGCTGTTTGGGATCAGCGTTTTATTATTTCATGTCCTGTAGAGGTCTGGTTCTGTAGCAGAGCAGGTCCTGTAAAGGTCTGGTTCTGTAGCAGAGCAGGTCCTGTAAAGGTCTGGTTCTGTAGCAGAGCAGGTCCTGTAGAGGTCTGGTTCTGTAGCAGAGCAGGTCCTGTAGAGGTCTGGTTCTGTAGCAGAGCAGGTCCTTTAGAGGTCTGGTTCTGTAGCAGAGCAGGGCCTGGAGAGGTCTGGTTCTGTAGCAGAGCAGGTCCTGTAGAGGTCTGGTTCTGTAGCAGAGCAGGTCCTGTAAAGGTCTGGTTCTGTAGCAGAGCAGGTCCTGTAGAGGTCTGGTTCTGTAGCAGAGCAGGTCCTGTAAAGGTCTGGTTCTGTAGCAGAGCAGGGCCTGTAGAGGTCTGGTTCTGTAGCAAAGCAGGTCCTTTAGAGGTCTGGTTCTGTAGCAGAGCAGGTCCTGTAAAGGTCTGGTTTTATAGCAGAGCAGGTCCTGTAAAGGTCTGGTTCTGTAGCAGAGCAGGTCCCGAGAAAGCAACTCAGCGGTGACTTGTGTTTGGATGCAGGGGACTCCTGAACGCCAGTAAGCGAGCGGACGGGGTCGGTCACTTCCTGTGGATCGGATCCGACAGCTGGGGGGCCAAGAACGGTCCGATCCATCAGCTGGAGGACGCTGCTGTCGGAGCCATCACCATCCTGCCCAAGAGGGCCACCATCAGCGGTGAGTCCATCCGGGTTGGTTGTTTCTGCGTCCGGGAACAGGCTCAGCATCAACCCGACCCGGTGCTGACAATCAGCACGTGACTGTCTGAAGTTTCATCCACAGGGGGTGCTTCAGCTCACAAATGTGTAAAGTTGATGCATGTTTGTAAAGAATCCGTTGGTTGACTTTTTTAAAACGGCTGGAGTTCAAATTTCAGAGGTGACGAACGACGAAAGACGTTGGAGAAACTTCCGAGTCTCGTTTGTGACTCGTTGGTCAGTAGGGGGAGCTGTCATCAGCACATTTAGATTTCTGGTCACATCTGGTTCCTCGAGGCAGAAACTCTTCAGGTCAGGTGTGTTCAATGAGCTCGGGTTAGAGGTCTTCGGAACAACCCGACAACCCGAAAACCCGAGGTCCCGACCCGAATCGGGTCTCGGGTCCATTCAAAAGACGTGACTTCGGGTTTCGGGTCTGAATCGGTACAGTTAGTCTCTAGTCCGGTCGGTGCTCTCTGACAGTTTTTACTCCAGAGAGGTAAAGGTATTAGCGGTGGCAGCTAATGTCAGGACTCGGGGCAGTTTAATTAATTATTAATTAACGTGACGTGTTTGTCATAAAACAATCGTGTTGCCGTAGCGTGTTATTAGCGTGTTATTAGCGTGTTATTAGCGGTTTGCCCGGCAGCTGTAAAACACAACGGATCACCAACATGACAACGCTGGATGAGAGAACATATTTACGACACGTCCTGACCGGTGTAGGCTATTAGCGTTAGCAGTAGCTACCAATAGCATCTGTATCCACAAAGAGAATAACGACGTGGATTTATTGTTGTTTACATCACGTAGCCTATGTAGCAACTGAACCGGTAGAAGAAGACAACTTTAGGTAAGAAAATCAAGTTTTATTCAACATGAACAACTTTGGGCTTTATTGTCTCGGTTCTATTCGGGTAACTGTCGTGATCGAAAAACTAAAGACTTGGGTCGGGTCGGTTCCGGGTCCAAATATTTCGGGTCCATTCTAGCTCCGGGTCGGGTCAGTTTCGGGTCGAATTTTTACGGGTCCATTCGGGTTCGGTCCATGAAAGTGGACCCGTGAAGACCTCTAGCTCGGGTGCTTCAGACGCCTCGGCCTCCTTGCGTCGCTTCCAGATCCTGATGCGATGAGCGGTGATGAGCGGGAAGGTCTTTAGATGAAGCGGAGTCGCCGTGGCAGCTTGTTTGGTTCGACTGTCGCGTCAGCTGAGCGCGGCGACGGGAAACGCGGCCGCGTGTCGTCGTGCGACGTCTCCAGACTCCAGACTGCTTTGTCTCTTTTTTTTTTTTCCTGACGGATAAAAGCTGACGTGTGGAGCTTATTAAAGCCGTCAAATCTGATTTTCTCCACAAATCTCCATTACAACAGGAGTCCCTGACATTTTCGTTTCATTTTCGGATAGTTCATCACAGTTGTTCTCTCTTCACTCATTCCTTTGTTTGACTCCTGATTTCTGTCGTGAAATATTTACAGAGTTCACCAAAGAAAAGAGTCTAAGAAACTTCCAGCTCTTTCAGCTCTGCAATAATTCATCATCGCTCCAGTCACACGTCTTTGATCTGAAACATCCGTGTGTTAAAACGCAGTTTAAGTTTTATGATGTTTTTTTTTTTTTTTTAACCTGCGCTCTGATTGACAGCTTCTGATGTGAGGTTCAAACACCTGTAAAAACGCAGGTGTTTCTGTGCTCTCAGCCTGCGGAGCCTCTGGAACCTTCCGGAAATCTGAGGAAACACATAAAATCTGCTGTTTCTCCAAGTCACGACGTCACAGCTTCCTGTCTGAGGGCGACGGTGACGAAACGACCGTGACGGCGCGAACCGTTGAGTCCGAGGTGGTTGTGACGTCACGAGCGGCCGGTCAGCTCCCTTCAATACCGCTGCATCGATTCCCTGAAGGGAAACTGGCCGCGTTGGCGTCTGTCATACGGTCCAGAATATCGCCTGCAGTGATGCGTAACCTCAGTCAGGAGAAGGTTGTTCCCGGACTGAGAGCCCAAATCCCTGATGAGTTGAAGAGGAGACGCCGTGGATGCAGATCAGGAGCTGCAGGAGATCCTTCCTGAACACAGCTGGAACCTTCTAGAACCTTCACTGAAGAGACTTGGATCAGGACAGTTACTGCAATAATTAATTTACCTTCAGGGATCAATAAAGTAGTTTCGAACTGAACTTGAGTATTGTAAAACACCTGTCTGACTTGACATCAGAGCTTGAATAAAGACCAAACAGCTCATCTCTGTAATCAAACCACCAACCGTTAGAGGGCGGAGCCAGTAGAGTAGACCTCAGGTGAGCTGGAGCTGCTAACCGTTTTTACCCAACGCGAAGACACGACCAGAAAACGACAAAGGAGCCGCAGTGGGAGGGGCTAAGCAGACTGAGCGGACCAATCCGGTTGGCGGGAGGCGCACATTGGGGTCCGGCGGGACTTACAGCACATCGGTACACAAAGCTTGGATGCAGATAAATCTGCCTGATCGCCTGCTGACTTCGCCAACGTCTAGTGTGGAGCACGTGAACAGTAACCCTCAATCTTAACCCTCGAAAGTAAGTGTCAGGGCTAGCTTGTGACTTAGAAATGGGACACCCCTCGAGTGCAGTTACGTCTTCAGACTGAAATGTATCAGAGCCGTGTTGTCTCTGTATTTCCTGAAATGACACAGGGATAACATTGAAAAGAGCGCCGTATATTCTCTAAAAAATATTAGCAAATAACACAATAGAGGAAACATTATTCAGTCCTCCGTCGCTACACAACAAGGTATACAAGTAATGGACCGCAAACATTGTAAAGTTAAAAAATTAATGTTACTCAACAACGATGTTAATCCATGAAAAAAGTCTCAAACAAAGACAATAAGCTAATGTTAGCTAATGTTGACACTTTAATATATTTTTATATTGTACATTACTGTATACTTTTTGAAAATGTTATATTATATATTGTTGAAATCCACTATGTGTATACTGTATCACTCTGTGTATATTGTATCTCCTATTATCATTATTATCACTATTATCATATTATATACATAATTACATACCTATATTATATTATACAATTACAATCATATTATCATATTATATGCATACTGAGTATCTATACTATATCACATTATATATACACTTACATTACCTATACTTATATTATCATTATTATTATATTACACACTGTGACCTACTGTACACTTATGCTTGAAATTTTTTTCATTGCATATTATGTTGGAATTCTCTACTGTGTAGACTGTATTTTTATCGTATTTTTTTATCCCTTTGGCGAGTCATAAGCGGTTCTTTCTCCCAGCAAGCATTTCATTGCATCCTTGACCCTGTGTTAACTATGCATATGACAAATAAAGGCTTGAATCTCTTGAAAAAAATAAGATGGTTTTGTAACATTATATCTTTCAGAACTACGAAGATACTTACGTTTGTAGCTAGCTTTTTTTGTCGCCATCCTTTTTAAAGATGTCTTGGCTAAATTACCCAATGCCTTCTGGGTAGCCCAAGGGTGGTGTTGGAAAATCTCAATTTTGAGGGCGATACAGCCCTCAGACTCGTCCCTCAGTTTGACGTTCTTAGAATCGGGACAGCGCTGGGACTTAGCGGGAGATTGAGGGTTGAGATTGAGGGTTAAGGGAGGAATTGGAAGTCACCCGTTGTCTACGAAGGTCATGTGATGCAACGTGCACAGGGCCGTTTCTAGTCACCTTGGGGGCCCTAGGCAAGAGTGAGCATGGGGGCCCTCCCGGCCCCAAAACACCAAGAAGATCATTCAATCCAAAAATCTTTTACTTTAGATAACAGAAGTACACAATGATGTAAGAACACTTAAAATACAATATAACATAACAAACACAAACTGGTTAGCTTACTGTTAATTACTGTTTAAATAAGCCAAGCTAAGGTGCAGTAAACATGTTATCTGCAGTTGTGCTTCCTGAGACTACAGACTGGGACAAAGTGGCATCACAACTTTTTTTTAAATAATGTCAGCTTATACACTTTTGAACTTACCACTTTCCCGTTTTCTTTTTTCTTCATCTTCTTGTTTTTTTTTTCCTTTTTGCGTGTCCTGATGGATATGCTCGCTTCATTTTTCTTGTATCGAGTTTGAAAGCCGTCCATGGCAGTCGGGGCCCCATTAGGGGGGTTCCAAACGTGTCGCTGCAGTGTCTATGGAGGTTTCAGGTTGTGTCATTGATATGGATCGATATTGGCCCGCATCTAGGGGGGGTCCCTTAACACACGAGGCAGTGACAGCTAGTGGGGGCCCCACTCGTTGCAGTGTCTAAAGCAGTTCAGTCATTTTGTCATTGACAAAAGGACCAATGTCACCGCTGTCCTGGGGCCCCTTCCAGCTCGGGGCCCTAGGCAATTGCCTAGTATGCCTACCCCGTTGCGACGTCTCTGAACGTGCAACGACCTACTCCTCTACAAACATTCATGTTTTTCCCTCCTGGCGTTATGTTAGCCATCCAGGTGTGCTGGTGATCAGTTCACCTGTAGACGTCCCTCTGTCAGGAGACAGAAGGGTCATGATCTACGTTTGTCTGCAGGAAGTTGTGCAGATGTGAGGTGAGGGATGAAAGGTTTGGTTCCAGCAGCAGCTCTGACTGCAGCAGAGCAGCTGAAGCGGGAACAGCAGCTCCCTCCTCCTCCTCCTCCTCCTCATCCGCCCACTCCTCTTCATCGCCTTTGTTTCAACCTCCGAGTCGACGGCTTCCAGCGTCCATGTGTGCGCTGGAGATACGCGGGTGCGCTTTCTAATCTGAGTGTGTTCCAGCCGTGATCGGCATCCGCAAAGACAGACACGTGCACGTGCGTGCGTGTGTGTGTGCGCGCCCACGGATGCAGATGAGTGCAGATGTAGAGCATCTGGGATTCCAGCCTCCACCTCTGAGGTTCACCTGAGCCCGTCAGACCCATCCAGGTCCTGGTTCTGTTCGCTGTCAGAGATCAACAGGAAGCCCGGACACACACACTAATCACACACAAACACACACTAAACACACACACGCTTAAACACACACTAAACACACAACTAACAAAGAAAATAACAGGATAAGTGGGACTCAACACTGTTTTAACGCTCCAAGTTTAGACGTGAACACAAAGATAAAAACTGGGCGGGGTCATCTGGGAGGGTCCGGGTTGCCCCCCTGGGGGGGGTCCGGGTTGGGGGTCCGGGTTGGCCCCCTGGGGGGGGTCCGGGTTGGCCTGAGATCGTGATGGTGGTGATGGTACTAATGATGATGATTATCAACATTGTTACTGTCAGTTTGGTTTTTCTGTTTTTTTGATAGCTGGTGTTATTTCTTTTAGCATAATGACTATTAACACGATTGTTGGAACTATTAATATTAAGGCTGGGCAAGTTATCGCTTTATTATCACGTTAACTCATTAATTTATTAACGCCGACATTTATTTTATCGCGCGTTAACGCATGTTGCTCACGTGCTTTTGTTTTGAAAAGTCTGTTACTGGCTGCTGCAGAACCGGAAAACAGTAAACATGCAGAAAAGCTAAAACAGGTAAAAATCTGTGAACTTTACAGTTCAGGTAGCAACTCAGGTAGCAATATTAACAATTCTGTCAGGAAAAAAAATAATCCTGGACTGCAACAAAACTTTGTGGTCATTCCTCCATGTTCCATCAGATCTGCTCCATGTGTTCACTGTCCTGCTGTTCTCTAGCTGGTTACTGCAGTGCGGCTCCATCTAGTGGCACAGATGTGTAATGACAACAGAAAGTCCAGTCATTTATTATAAAACTAATTCAGTCCTGTGGCCCGTTTTTTAATTTAGTATTTTTGATCCAAGTCTAAAATTGAAATATTAAAAAAACAGGAATTTTTTTCATTTTTTTGTGTTAGATTGAAAAATGAAAAACGTAATAAAATGTCACCTTTTTTTTATTTTTGATTGACAATTGAAAATGGAAAGAATGAATAATACATGGATTGATAAAGTTACTGAACTTTAACATGGACATTTTCATTTTAAAGTTCTCCCAGACGGAGGATTCAACAGAAACAAGGTTATTTGTAACAACTGACAAGTTAAACTCCCCATTAAAAGTTTCTGCTGTTACCTCAGAAATTACCTGTTTTAATGTTCTGATTGTGCTGAGACACAATCATTTTGATGGATTTTGTTTTGTAGACTTTTTTTTTTTTTTCATTAGAAACAGGATGACATTAATGCGCTGGCAGGGTTAGGTTTATTTTATTTCACATTTTTTTAAGATGAGATGTTAAAAGTGTTTGAACAACAAATGTTATGGCACTTTAGTTCATATGGCAACAGAACATTTAAATAAAAGTGACCTTTACACTACTGTTGAATTCATTATTTGATTTTGCGTATACAATACGATTAATCGTGATTAATCAGGGAAATAATGCAATTAATCGTGATTAAAATTTTTAATTGTTGCCCAGCCCTAATTAATATTATTCTTATTATTGTACCTGTTATTATTGTTGTCAGTATTATTGCTATTAGTGTCTAGATGCTGGTTATGTGCACGTGTGTGTGCATGTGTGTGTGTGTACATTTACTACATATATATCTATATATATGTGTGTTTGCGTGTGTTTGTGTGTATTTGTATTTGCACAATTTTTCCAAAGTATTTGCTCATCCATCCAGATGATCAGAATCAGGTGACCACCTCTGGGTTCAGCTTGGTTCCACCTCTGGGTCCTGGTTGGTTCCACCTCTGGGCCCGGCTCAGCTCAGGTCCAGCTCTGATTGTCAGCACCTCCTGGCTCTCAGAACCCATTCGGACCATCATCTGCAGTTTGGCTGCGGCTTCTGTCGGCCTGCCGCTCTGCTTCTGGAAGTTTCCGTCCAGCGGTCCAACGCCGCCAGGCGGACCGGAGGCGGTCCGGGGGCTCCCCGACTGTCAGGTGGAGCTTATTACTGTTCCCCTGACAGACGATGGCCCTCATGAGCTGGAAGCTGAGCCAGAACCGGCGCTGGATGGCACCGGTCCCCCTTCATCAGCAGAAACAAACGGCTCCTGCTGGAAGCCTCAGTCCCACATTAGCTTCGTTAGCGCAGATCTATTAAATCAGGAGCTGCAGTTAAAACAACACTGATCACGGCGGCGCCGACAGCTGTCTGCTTCCATTTGTTCTACGGCTCAGCCTCCCTCCTTTACGCCTCTTTTCCCGTAAAAACATCGTAAAAATCATCACGCTGTAGTGGATCTTAATGTTCAGTAAATAAAACCTCAGACGAACGACAACAGATCACTTTTTTCTGTCAGTTTCGTGATGTTTTAAGTGAAAACGTCACGAGGGAAGAGTTTTTATCATTTTCTTTTTGTCTTTAGTTCTGTTGAATTAAAATGATGCTACAATCAGGTGACTTTACTGAGCTTTTACACAAACGAAAGAAAGAAAAACGTCAGATTTGAAGGATGGGTTCTAACTCCCAGATGCGTCTTGTTCTTGTTTGAGAAGCAGTTACGAGCGTGAAGGTGTCTCCTGACAGGTGAGAGCAGACAGGTGGAGTAATGGCATCTTTACCAGGAAGACGGTTGCGTGTGTGCGTGTTTAATCGATAAAGTGGCGGTGGAGGAAACTCCTCGCGGCGCTCTTAAGTCTTCTCCATAATGCATGCGCTCTAATTAGCCGACGCCGGGGAGGAGCTGCAGCCTCAGGTCACGTCCTGATGAGCTGCTGAGGTCAGGGGCGGAGCTTCGGCAGCGTTATCAAGCTACTGTTTAACCTCTCTCCTCATTCTTCTTCTGCTCCTTCCGCTTCATGGACAATATTATTGATTAAGTTGAATCTGATGGTAGCAGCGGGTCTCTAAAATGGTTAAAAAGATGTCCTGGAGGAAGATGTGGCTACTAATGATGCTGGTGATAAATACGACTTAAACTTCACAAACTGTAACTTTTTGACATAAAAATAGGTTAGTAAATGAGGCCCCGTTAGCTGTAGCTCACCTGTGGTTCTGGTTATAACCTCCATGACCATAGCTCCGCCACCGACTGTAGCTCTGTAGCTGCAGAAAGCTTTTACTCTAGGGGCATATTTTTGAGGGCGGGGCATAGCTGGAGGCAACGCATTTCTCCATATAGCCCTCGTTAGCTGGTGTTAGCTAGGAAGCATAGCTGGTTAGTTTGTAAAAAAATGGAGGAAGATGAACTGTAGCTATAGCTACAGCTGGTGGCCATGCTGTGGGGGATGTAGCCATAGCCTCAGCAGAGCCATGTAGTCATGTACCTAACAATGCTATCGTAGCCATTTGATGCTAACAGCCAATGCTAGACAACACTATCAGAACCAGTTGTAGCTAAATTCCAATGCTAACTGACACCAGATGACGACATTGTTGCTAGTTGCATTTAATAGCCAATGCTAGACAACACTATCCTAGCCAGTCATAGCTAACAGACAATGCTAACCACAACTATTGTAGCCAGTCATCGCTAACAGCCAATGCTAGACAACACTATCGCAGCCAGTTGCAGCCAACTGCCAGTGCTAGACACTATTGTAGCCAGTCATTGCTAACAGCCAATGCTAGACAACACTATTGTAGCCAGTCATCACTAACCACCAATATTAGACAACACTATTGTAGCCAGTCATCGCTAACAGCCAATGCTAGACAACACTATCCTAGCCAGTCATTGCTAACAGCCAATGCTAGACAACACGATCATAGCCAGTCGTCGCTAACAGTCAATGCTAGATGACACTATCGTAGCCAGTCGTTGCTAACAGCCAATGCTAGACAACACTATTGTAGCAAGTCATCACTAACAGCCAATGCTAGACAACACTATCAGTGCCAGTTGTAGCTAAATTCCAATGCTAGCTGACACCAGTCGACGCTATTGTCGCTAATTGCATTTAACAGCCAATGCTAGACAACACTATCCTAGCCAGTCATCACCAACAGCCAATGCTAGACAATACTATTGTAGCCAGTCGCCGCTAACAGCCAGTGCAGCCAGTCGTCGCTAATGGCCAGTGTTAGATGACATGATTGTAGCCAATAATCAATAACAGGTAATGTTAGACAACACTGTCATAGCCAGTCGTAGCTAACAGCCAATGCTAGACAACACTATCGTAGCCAGTTGTAGCTAACAGCCAATACTAGACAACACTAATGTAGCCAGTTGTATCTAACAGCCAATGCTAGATGACACTATCATACCCAGTCATCGCTAACAGCCAATGCTAGACAACACGATCATAGCCAGTCATCGCTAACAGCCAATGCTAGACGACACTATCGTAGTCAGTCATTGCTAACAGCCAATGCTAGACAACACTATTGTAGCCAGTCATCGCTAACAGCCAATGCTAGACAACACTATCGTAGCCAGTCATCGCTAACAGCCAATGCTAGACAACACTCTCCTAGCCAGTCATCGCTAACAGCCAATGCTAGATGACACTATCCTAGCCAGTCATCGCTAACAGCCAATGCTAGATGACACTATCGTAGCCAGTCGTAGCTAACAGCCAATGCTAGATGACACTATCGTAGCCAGTCGTAGCTAACAGCCAATGCTAGACGATACTATCGTAGCCAGTCATTGCTAACAGCCAATGCTAGACGACACTATCGTAGCCAGCCATCGCTAACAGCCAATGTTAGACAACACTATCGTAGCCAGTCGTAGCTAACAGCCAATGCTAGACGACAAAAACACTGGCCAGTCAGACCACCAGCCAGACCTCTGCCAGACTGCTACCCAGCGTTAGCAGCCAGACTGGAAGGTTCCAGTACGTAGTATATATATATTTGTATATAGATAATAGAGCTCACAGTATCTGGCTGACTGTAAAAGCAGCTGCTGTGATCCAGCCAGCTTCATGTTCCTTCCTCCGTAACAGCTTCATCTTTGAGAACCAGATGTCTCCTGAGACTGGACTCTTAACTCCGTCTCTTTTCTTACCTGGGATTGCGTCAGCGTTGACATCTCTGCTCAGCTGCAGTAAACTCTCCCTGCAGACTTCAGCTCGGCTCGTCTAACAGCTCCATTTCAGCCTTTCTGTCAGTAGTTTCACTGCCGGCCATCAGGGCTGAAACAGCTCTGCTAAAGTTTCAGTTTCAGGCTCTGATGTGTTCACATGTGGAGGTAAACTGACAAAGAAATGCAAAAAAAAAGCTACCTGGATAAGAATTTATTAAATGTTACCATGAAATAATCACCAAAAATCAAGTCATGTGCAATGGTCCATGGAAGCAGTAAAGGGCTACTAGGGATTGCCCACAAGATTTTATTTTATTTTCAGCTCCATTATTAATAAATGAATAAATAAATAAATGATGTTGCAGTAAAAATGTGATGTGTTGTTGTTCATCTGAGGCTGCGTTTGGCCTTTGAACAGAGTTTTCAGAAGTAATTTATCTGGTGTTTTCTTTCATTTCATATCGCTGCAGATGTCTGGGTTCACATCAAAAGCTTGTTGGGTTTTTTTTTTCTCTGCGGTCATTTGGTCTCACGTTCCATTAAAAATGACCCTGAATTCGTTCTGAAACATTCCTGCCAAAACAAAGTGAAATATTCCAGGAGAGAAAACACTTTTTATGGCCGGTTGTTGTCACAACTGTGACGGAGTCACAACCCCACAGCTGGCTTTGTGTCCAACTTTACAGCAGAAATAAACATAAACTGGTACAAAAAACAGTTTTGGTCTCCGTAACTACATTTCACATCCATGACAACTGTACAGGGGAATATTTTTACAAACCACAGTAGGTTCGGCTGCTGCTGAGCTCTGGCTTCACTTATGAGCTGAAAATAAAAATAAAACCAGCAGAGAACAATGATTCTTGTTTTAAAGATTATATGACTTTATATGCTGTTAACTAATCTAAAAGACTAGTGGAAACAGTTCTGGGTCAGTCTGGAACGGCTCTGGGTCGGCCTGGAACAGTTCTTGGTTGGTCTGGAATGGTTCTTTGTCGGTCTGGAACAGTTCTGGGTTGGTCCGGAACAATTCTGGGTCGGCCTGTAACAGTTCTAGGTTGGTCTGGAATGGTTCTGGGTCGGTCTGGAATGGTTCTGGGTTGGTCTGGAATGGTTCTGGGTCGGTCTGGAACAGTTCTGGGTTGGTCTGGAACAGTTCTGGGTCGGTCTGGAACAGTTCTGGGTCGGTCTGGAATGGTTCTGGGTTGGTCTGGAACAGTTCTGGGTCGGTCTGGAACAGTTCTGGGTTGGTCCGGAACGATTCTGGGTCGGCCTGTAACAGTTCTAGGTTGGTCTGGAATGGTTCTGGGTCGGTCTGGAATGGTTCTGGGTTGGTCTGGAATGGTTCTGGGTCGGCCTGTAACTGTTCTAGGTCGGTCTGGAATGGTTCTGGGTCGGTCTGGAATGGTTCTGGGTTGGTCTGGAATGGTTCTGGGTCGGCCTGTTACTGTTCTAGGTTGGTCTGGAATGGTTCTGGGTCAGCCTGGAATGGTTCTGGGTTGGTCTGGAACGGCTCTGGGTCTGTCTGGAATGGTTCTGGGTCGGCCTGTAACAGTTCTAGGTTGGTTTGGAATGGTTCTGGGTTGGTCTGGAATGGTTCTGGGTCGGCCTGTAACAGTTCTAGGTTGGTTTGGAATGGTTCTGGGTCGGTCTGGAACGGTTCTGGGTTGGTCTGGAATGGTTCTGGGTGTTTGGAACGTTCTGGGTCGGTCTGGAAAGGTTCTAGGTTGGTCTGGAATGGTTCTGGGTCGGTCTGGAAAGGTTCTAGGTTGGTCTGGAATGGTTCTGGGTTGGTCTGGAATGGTTCTGGGTTGGTCTGGAACAGTTCTGGGTTGGCCTAGAACAGTGGCCTGGAACAGAAAAGCAAATCACTACTTCTATCACTAGGAGAAGCACTTTTTGTCAACACTAGGGATCTTCCAGGAATGTTCCTGCAATGTTCCTGAAATGTTCCAGAAAAGTTCCTGCAATGTTGGAGAAAATTTCCAGGAATGTTCCTGCAGTATTCCTGAAATGTTCCAGGAATGTTCTGGCAATTGTCCGGCAATTTTCATGAAACGTTCTGGCAATGTTGGAGAAATATTCCAGGAATGTTCCTGCAATATTCCTGAAATATTCCAGGAATGTTCCTGCAATATTCCTGAAATATTCCAGGAATGTTCTGGCAATTTTCTGGCAATTTTCATGAAATGTTTTGACAATGTTGGAGAAATTTTCCAGGAATGTTCCTGCAATATTCCTGAAATGTTCCAGGAATGTTCTGGTAATTTTCCAGCAATTTTCATGAAACATTCTGGCAATGTTGAAGCAATTTTCCAGGAATGTTCCTGCAATATTCCTGAAATGTTCCAGGAATGTTCTGGCAATTTTCCGGCAATTTTCATGAAACATTCTGGCAATGTTGGAGAAATTTTCCAGGAATGTTCCTGCAATATTCCTGAAATATTCCAGGAATGTTCTGGCAATTTTCTGGCAATTTTCATGAAATGTTTTGACAATGTTGGAGAAATTTTCCAGGAATATTCCTGCAATGTTCCAGGATTGTTCTGGCAATTTTCTGGCAATTTTCATGAAACATTCTGGCAATGTTGGAGAAATTTTCCAGGAATGTTCCTGCAATATTCCTGAAATATTCCAGGAATGTTCTGGCAATTTTCTGGCAATTTTCATGAAATGTTTTGACAATGTTGGAGAAATTTTCCAGGAATGTTCCTGCAGTGTTCCAGGAATGTTCTGGCAATTTTCTGGCAATTTTCATGAAACGTTCTGGCAATGTTGGAGAAATTTTCCAGGAATGTTCCTGCAATATTCCTGAAATATTCCAGGAATGTTCTGGCAATTTTCTGGCAATTTTCATGAAATGTTTTGACAATGTTGGAGAAATTTTCCAGGAATATTCCTGCAATATTCCTGAAATGTTCCAGGAATGTTCTGGTAATTTTCCGGCAATTTTCATGAAACATTCTGGCAATGTAGGAGAAACTTTCCAGTAATGTTCCTGCAATGTTCCAGGATTGTTCTGGCAATTTTCTGGCAATTTTCATGAAACATTCTGGCAATGTTGGAGAAATTTTCCAGGAATGTTCCTGCAATATTCCTGAAATATTCCAGGAATGTTCTGGCAATTTTCTGTCAATTTTCATGAAATGTTTTGACAATGTTGGAGAAATTTTCCAGGAATGTTCCTGCAATATTCCTGAAATGTTCCAGGATTGTTCTGGCAATTTTCCAGCAATTTTCATGAAATGTTTTGGCAATTTTGGAGAAATTTTCCAGGAATGTTCCTGCAATGTTCCTGCAATGTTACAGGAATGTTCTGGCACTTTTAGGGATGTTCCAGCAGGTTCCAGACGTTCTTCAAGGCAAGCTATCTTCAACCCCAGTTAAGGGCCAGGAGCCAGGACCAACCAGAGGACACCAGCTGGACTGTTTCTAGCTCCTCAGCTTCTTAACTTCAGCAGCAGCTGGATCCTCTGGATGAGCAACCTTCACCATGGATCATTTCAGGAACTGGACTATTGACCAAGGACATCCTGAAGGAGTGCTGTCAGAGCTGAAGTAGCAGAGGTCCATGACGAGCAGCCAGCAGGTAGCAGCTGAGCACAATCAGGTCTTTATTCACAGCTCAGAACTGAAGATAGAAATCCATTCTTCCTCCACACCTCCAAGTCTGCCGACTCGTGTCTCCTTCAAAGAGACTGAGAGAGGTCGAGATCCTGATTTCTCTTCTGTCAGAACTGATGGAGATTTATGTGACGAGGACGTTTGAAGAGGAGGAGGGAGCGATGATTAACAGCTCACCTTCGGATGAAGAATGAAGAAAAGATGGTGGCGGGTTTGTGAGGCTCTGAGTGACGGAGCAGATGACAGAAAGCTGTTAAAGCCAAGAATGATTCCACACCGTTCAGCTTCTGCCTTCTTTCCATGAACGTTCCTGCAGTGTTCCAGTGATGGTCCACCACTGTTCCAGTAAAGTTCCAGCGTGGATGATAAATGATGAATGAGTTACGGATCCATAATGAATGGATGGATGATGGTTGACTGACGGATGGATGGATGATGCATGAACACTTGTTGCTTATGCTGTTTGAACAGCTTCATGTGGGGACTGTTTTCATGTTCCCTCTGATCTGAACATCTGTGTGATGAATAAAACTGACGTAGAGATCTTTGATCTTTTAGTTCTTGAATTTCCCGGCTTGGCATCAGTGAAGTCCATCCGTCCATCTGTGAAGATCTCTGGACGCCTCCACCCTTTGTTCTCTGCACACGAGCCGTGCGTTCAAAGATATTTCTGTATCTCCATGAAACTCTCTTTTCTCGCCAGAAACTGATTTCCATGCGTGAGGGCTTCAGTTGTCGTCTCGGCAGGTCTTCGGCTGCGGTTGTTCAACCTTTAAAGTCGTTAAACGCCTTCCTAACGAACCAGAATCATTCATGTCTGGTATTTTTTTTTGTGTTTGTGTGTTTCAGGCTTCGACGCCTACTTCACGTCACGGACTCTGGAGAACAACCGGAGGAACGTCTGGTTCGCTGAGTACTGGGAGGAGACCTTCAACTGCAAACTGATGAGCTCCTCCAAGAAGGACGACAGCAGCCGGAAGTGCACAGGTAATAGTTTCCTTCTAGAAGCTTCCACGGTTTTCTGAGGTCTTAACGAAACATCTGCGACATCTCCACAGATGTTTCATTAAGATCTCAGATGAATCCCACAAACATCCAGAACAACAGCTTTCTGTTCAAAGGGCGGAGTCAGATACAAGACCCCACCCCCTCACTTTTAAAGGATGTGTCCATTTTGAAATCCATGCTGCAGCTTTGAACACAGGGTGATGTGAAGTTGTGGGAGGAGCTCATCATGCTACTCTGTGATGTCACAGGTCCCCGCAGATGTGATTGACTCACTGAATGACGGTTCAGACAACAAAGAGACAGAGCTACGCTTTTGCACAATAGCATTTTTTAGTAGCATTTTAGCCCCTAGGCGCTAAATAAAGTGCATCATAATGTTTACAAATGCGAGGATTTTAAAAATAGATATTGGTGCAACAGGCTAGCTTTTGTGCTTTTCAGTGTTTAACGTTATCAGATTTCCTTGAGGGAGGAGATAAATACTAGCATATTAGCATTTTGTTTTAACAATTAATGTGCTAGCATTTTAGCATTTGTTGCTACAGTTTTACCATTTTCATATTGGCATTTTAACATTAAACATGTTAGCATTTCAATGCTATAAAACTTCTCTTAAAGTGAGAATAAAGTGTATCTACGCTGGTCGTCTAACTTTTAGCATTTTATGCTGCTGATTCAGCATCTTTCTAAGGTTGACTTTTAGAATTGTACATTAGTATTTTAGCACTTAACATGTTAGCATGCAATGCTAGTGTTTTGGCATTACACTTTTGTGTTTTTTAGATTTTAACATTTAATGTGATAGCATTTTAGCATAGTGTTCATATTTTAGTATTTTGTGACTGTATTTAGAATATTGTATTGTGCCTTAGCATGTACCTCAGTAGCATTTTTTTAATCAATTTTCTATGTTTTAGTATTTAACACTAGTTGTTTTAAACATTACGCACTTTAGCATTTATTGCTAAAATTTTAGCATTTTACATTTTGGTTAGCTCTGGTGGCGCGTATTTCGGCGAGTAGTGACATCTGAAAGGAGGACATTTGGACAGATTTGTTCAGAATAAGTAGGCGGAGCATCAAGACCTTTGGGTGACATCACAAAGTGGTTGTCCAGTTCTTTCTGTACTGTCTATACAGTCGTCAAATACTGAGACGCAACTGTCTTGATTAAAAGCTTATAAGAAGTTTAGCGGAGAATGGAAACGCTGAAGGTCAGGGGCTCCACTACGCTGCAAGATTTTGCCCTGTTGAATCGCCGACTACGACTGATGCGGAGAGGCGGGCGGATGTAGAATTACGTCATCACTGTGAAAATAAACCGCTCTGTTGTGGCTTTTATGTGCAGAATTTTTTAAAAAAAAGAAGCAGTAAAAGAGAAGGAAGAAAAGGCCCAAATTACTTGGAATGGGATTAGTTAGCATTAACCAATACATCATTTCAAGTTGCATTTTAATTGGCTAGTAAGTCGATGGAGTTGTTGGATTTCCGTCAGAAACTAGAAGACGACAAAGGTAGTCTTTGGATGCGAGACCAGTGCAACGGCTGCCTTTAAACCATTCACATTGCAGGATGAAGGACAGTTGATTTGACATTCTTTCAAGATAATGATCTTTCGTTTGTGACAGGCCAGAACGGTGCAGCGTTCAGGGTCTTTTAGGTGTCGGAGAGGAAGCGATGCTACAAAAGTAGGAGGTCTGTGACCAGCATTTACATCTCCAGTAACTTCAGAATACCAAACTTCAGAACACCAAGGCCCAATCTGAAATGTGAAAAATCTCCGCGGCCCACCAGAACCTTTAATCACAACTGTGATCAACATTTAAGACTAGAAGCTACGTTCTGACGTTAATGTAAGGGGTCAACAAATAAGGTGACACTTGTCATATTAAGTTAAGATGACAGACAGTAGAATAACACTCAGCTGGTTTGTTTTTGTTACTTCTATGTTTTAAATCATATTGTTAATATTTTACAGTAATTAAAAACATATTTGAAAAAGATTGAGGATTTAAAACATATTTGTTTAATTTTAATGACCTCTCACGGCCCACCTGCAGTACCGCGAGGGCCCACCAGGGGGCCTCGGCCCACACTTTGGGAATCACTGCCATGTAACATGTATGGGTTTGTTTGAGCTGGTCAGGTAATTTTTTTTTTTTTTATAACCAATCCTGGCACCTTCAACAGTCGCCAGTTAACCTGCTGGTTGTAGAATCTTCCTCTCTCAGCTTGTTTTTTTGTTTTTTTGTTTGTTTGTTTGTTTGTTTGTTTGTTTGTTTGTTTGTTTGTTTGTTGAGCACTTTGCTGCGTCACACGCTGCATTTGGTTGAATTTTCTTCATGCAGTGAAGTTTGTCAGTGAAGACACTGGAAATCATTTCCTGGCTTCTCTCTGCGGGGGCTGATGGGAAACAGTCTCCGCATTTGCAATGCTAAAGAGAAATCTATCAGCCTTCCTGCTCTTCGGTCGATAATCAGTCACAATTAGTGAGTCAGTGTGAATCGTCCACGAGCACTAATGAACATTTTCTGTTAAACATATTGATCGAGGACACAGAAGATGATACTCGTCCTATTGTGCTTGTTCTTAAAGGCGGCCAATGCTCCCTTATCGCTCTTCACCATATTTCTTCTTTTTATTCTTCTGTTTCTGTAAACATTTTTTTTTCTTTTTTACGGCTGGTAATTTTGAGAAAAACAACAAGAAATACATCAAAGTGAAATCCATCAAAACGGCCGGCTGGTGCGCTGTGATTTTTCGTGGAGATTCGTCATACGGTGTTTGTGAAATTCACAAAGCTCCGCGGAACAAAGTCTCATTGAAAAGAACGAGTTTCTGGCCGCTCTCTTTGGAGCTTTGTAGCGCCGGTACAATTCAACGTGGAGACACGGTTCAAACTGTAAACGACTCACAAGACCTTGGACTAAAACATACTCTATCTGTGCTTTGATGACATTTAAGCTCTTAAAGAAATCGCAGTTTAAGTTTTACGTGTTTTCTTTTAGAATTTTCCCGCCTTAACCTGCACTGACGGTCTGAATCTGAAAGAATATATTAAAAAAATGTTCAAATGTCTCTGACACCCACACCTTCTCCTCACCCTTGATAAATTATACATCAAAACGTAGGTATTTTTGTCTGCTTTCAGCCCGTGTGACTCCTGAATCTCTACACCCTATAGAATCTGACATATGAGCCTCTCAACCTCAGGAGCGCCTTGATCTTCCCTGCTGAGATCCAAGACTAAGAATCTTCTAGAAATCTGCTGAAACACAGAAATTCATCGTTTATATCAACCTGCTGCTGTTTCCACATTTTTTACAATTGGAAAATAAAAAATATATCGCAGCATTCGTCCGTCTTTCGTGAATATAACAGTGAGGAAATGGTTGTGATGGGATAAACCGTCGTCACGTAGGAAGGCAGAGTTCAAGGCAAGAAGGTAAATTCAGCTGAAGTCTCTGGTTGTGATGTCGCTGATGATGTCACTGATGATGTCACTGATGATGTCTTGACACAAGCCGAAATAAATGATGATTTCATGCTAAGCTCTGTTTCTGCAAGAAAACAATTTTATGTCAAGAAATTTTACATTAAATCGAAAACAGTTGTGACTTTACGAAAAAAAAAAGTTGATTTACCGTTAAAGATGTCACAAATTTACTAAAGAAAAGTGGAAATTTGACCTGAGAAAGCCAATACTTATACTCTCACTCATTTTCTCTGTAACTTCCAGCTCTGCCTGATCGAATTTTAAAGAAAGTGAAATTTGCAGTGGAGGTTGTCGGTGCATCCTGATGCATCCTCGGTCTTCACCAAATAACCTCATCTCGCTTTCCAGTCAGTTCGGTTCGTGTTCATATGACGTTTCCACCGTCGCCCAAACTTTGTCACAAACAGCGCTCCGTCCGGGAGGAAGCCGCTTTAGCTCTTCAGCGTGTTCGGTACAGCTAGCATCTGGCTGAAATGACTGGTGCACCACTGGGACCAGTCGATGCTTGATTGGACCTAATTGGCCTCGGCCAGCAGGCAGAGGGTTGATCAGGGTTCCCTGTGAGTCCACCAACCCTGGGGGGGGGCAGCAGCCAACGGTACCTGGCACCTGGCCCACCGAGCCTACCTGGAGGCGGAGCAACTGTGGGACTCAGCGGACCTCCGTTAGCTCCTGTCTCAGCTCTGGCAGCTGAAAGAGACACCCGGTTACAACAACTAGGTCAGTTATTTGTGTTATTAACCCATTTACTACAACTGCTAACCAGATGTTACAGTAACATCTGGTTCAGATGGGTTCATGCTGAAGCTCCAGAGCTCCTCTGTCCGATGACAGTTCAGTTGTATTCTGCTCTAGCAGCTCCGATGATTGTTGGTGTGGCTGGAGACCAGCACCAACGGGCCCTCAGGACAACAAGGTGGAAAGTTCTGGTCCACAGGAGGGCTAAGAGAGACCAGACCCGGTCGTGGAGAGGTGATAAGAGTCAGCTGGAGGTCAGAGATGAGATCAGGAGTAACTGATGTCTGGAGAGTCGACTCGCCGAGCTGAGCTGATAACTAACGATGAAACACAGCTGCAGGTGACCTCAGGTGTTCGGGCTGGTTCCAGACCTGACCTGTTCCTGAGGTTCCTGAGGTTCCTGAGGTTCCTGAGGTTCCTGAGGTTCCTGTTCTACAGAGACATGTCTAATCTAATCACGGTGCATTTCTAAATCTGGTTTGTTTGATAAAACTTAGATCTAAATAAAGGTAACACGTGAGAAGCGTAAAATGAAGTAATTCGAGCAGCAGAAATATGACTAAATCTTCCTCTTTTAGACGTCATGGAGTGAAAACCTGAACAGAATTTACTGGACCAAGACTTGATTTTCCTGTTGAGGTTTTTTTTTTATTTAATTTTAAATTTGCTGAAAGTCTTGATTTTAGATTCACAAAGTTGTGATTTTATGAGAAAAAGAGCTGTGATTTTACCTGAAATACATAATTATTTTTAGGGATATTGTCCGATATTGGCTTTTTTGCCGATATCCGATATGCCGATATTGTCCAACTCTCAATTTCCGATACCGATATCTACCGATACCGATATATGCGGGCTATTTTTCCTCAAAACTAATTTTAGGTAACATCACATATCTCCTGTCGTGGAATTAGCACATTGTCTGTGCAAAAAAAAAAAAAAAAAAAAAACGATACCGATATTTACCGATATTACATTTTTATGCCAATATCGGGCCGATAATATCGGTGGGCCGATATTATCGGACATCCCTAATTATTTTTACATTAAACAAGTTGATGTTTTGCTTTTTTTCTCTCATTTTTTTAATTTTTTCAGACAGCCCCTAGTGGTCAGTAGGAGACCTGCAGGTTCTTGCAGGTTGTTGTTGTAGGTCCAGAGGTGTTTCCAGAGGTGGAAGTGTGCAGATGCAGTGGTTTATTTGTCATTTATCCGTCACCTCTGCTGCAGGTCAGGAGCGCATCGGCATCGACTCCAAGTACGAGCAGGAGGGTAAGGTCCAGTTCGTGATCGACGCCGTGTACGCCATGGCCCACGCGCTCAACAACATGCAGCGGGACCTGTGTCCGGAGAACTCCGGGATCTGCCTGGAGATGGAGCTCGCCGGAGGGAAGAAGCTGCTCAAGTACATCCGCAGCGTTAGCTTCAACGGTGAGCGAACCGTGACCCTTCCACCGCCGAGCTCGACGGTGGGTACGAGGTGTTCGGATCTCTCCAAACATGGCTCTGGACATTAAGGCCAAACGACTTCCACGTTCTCTTTAGACATGAAAAGAACCTCAGCTCAGTCGCTGTTTTAGCTTGGCTGGATGATCTCATGATGACGTTTCAGATGTCCTTGGCCCGGCCCCTCAGCCAAGATCTTGTCAGAGTTCAGGTCCTAGGTGGAGGTCTGGTTGAAGGCGGTTGCCTGACTGTTAGTTAGCGGGCTGATAAACACTCCTGGAAGTGTCCGGGTCAACCTGGAAGAAGACTCCAGAGTGGAGGTTTTCCAGCCCTGGCAGCTGCTGCGTAGTCAGGCTTCATCCTCAGACCCTTGCAGTCCAACCCGGGACTTGCCATGAAGGTCTCTTTGTGCCGTTAGCGACGCATTTTTATCGTTGCTACCAAAACAACCTCTAAACCAGGCGCTGCCAGAACTGAAACGAGGACTAGCAGACCCCCGCTCGAGCTCTGAGGAGGACCCTTGAGTAGCTGACACTGGCTGCGGTTACATGATGTTTTTTAATTCGGAATTAAAATTAGGAATTAAATAATTCTGAATTAAACTATTTTCCTTCGAGTTTACATGGAAATAGTAATTCCGAATTAAGGTTTACATGGAAAACACGTTTGTTCGGCTTTATCCGACTCCGCTTTAGGTCTGGGGGTTGGGAAGGGTTCTGATTGGATGGGGGGGCGGACGTCTTTACATCTACCGGAAGAAAACAAACTTAGCTAACTGGTTAGCAACAACATTTCCACTTATTTTTGACCTGGGTGGCGTCTCTATCTGTGAAACCTCCTTCATTTAACCTGGCCGCTTTGAAAGATCACAATTTTTATGTTTCCTGCCATCTGTTCTTTTAATTATTTCCAGTTCCTCCAAGCTATTTATTAAATAAATCGTCTTTGCTCTTGAACACCGTTTACTGCGTGCTGCCGGAATATAAGCGTCATCGCGACAGACGGGCAAGAGAACAAGCATGCGCAGAAAGACGGGAATTAATTTAAACAGGAATGAGTGTAAACATGGCCGCAGAATTACTTAATGCGGAATTAAAATGGGAATAAACCAGCCACTTACTTCGGAATTAAGTTTAATTCGGAATTGACATTTTCATATGGAATTAAGTGTTTACATGGTAACTTTTATTCGGCTTTAACTTTAATTCTGAATTAAAGAGGAATTAAACTTCCCGTGTAAACACACTGACTCTGTGAACTCGTTCAGCCTTGGGGTCCTCAGAGCCAGACTGGGTCCTGGCAGGGGTCCAGGCTCAGCTGGAGGAGCCAGCTGCTCCAGCTGCTGCCAGAGCTAGAGGCCAGTGGGCTCAAGGCCATCCACCAGTTAGCCCAGGTATCTGCTGCCTGCTAGGTTTCTTTCACTTTTATAACCCTTTGCATAGCTTCCCTCTTTGGTTTTTAACACACACTTTCTGAGTGCTCCAGACCAGCCATGCACACCTGCTGATGATCTAAAAAATTACAGATGCATTGAAGCGGTACTTAGGATTGCCCACATGATTTTTATTTTTTTTATTTTTTTGCAGTTGATGTATCGTGTTTTTAAGAGGCAATAATCAGACTTTTACTGCCCTGAAGCAGAAAGCTCCCGCTCTGGAACCGGTCGTTAAAGTCGGTGTCAGACTCTGCCAGCC
Organism: Hirundichthys speculiger; assembly: GCA_018398805.1. Taxonomy (NCBI): domain Eukaryota; kingdom Metazoa; phylum Chordata; class Actinopteri; order Beloniformes; family Exocoetidae; genus Hirundichthys; species Hirundichthys speculiger. The sequence goes on along the minus strand of JAGFBZ010000351.1, from coordinate 10,114 downwards.
GCTGAAACTCCGGGTTTCTTCACATCGACTTTTTCTCTCAGCGAGGCTCTGGAGCATAAACCGCTCGAGTGATTTCATCACCCTGACCTGTTTTCAGGCGTCCAGGAGGAGACGGAGCGTTTTATAAGTCAGCATTTGGTGATGTTATCGTCTTTACTCTGGCAGCTGATGGTGTGTTTTAGCATCGAGCTGCTGCCAACGACTCAAATACTCTCAGATGAAGAGAAACCTCCATTATGGCCTGGTTTTTTTTTACAGTGTGAAAGTGTTTTAATATTTAATTAGTGAGTGGATCTGTCACATGCTGGTAGTTTAAAAATGATTCTCAGCTTTTGGACTTCTATTTTCAGGTCACCATTCAGTGTCAACCCTCATGACGGTGTTTTTGGCTGCAGACAACAGCCGAGACAGTTTCGGTTCCTGAAGGAGCTTAGAGGGGTGTTAAAAAACTGTGACGGAGCCATTAACGGGCACAGATCGATTACTGGGCCCCAGCTTTCAGGAGAACCTTTACAACCATCGTAACCATTACAATAACATGACCACAAAGAGACTAGAAACTTCATGAAGAGGTGTTAAACGGCCACAGAGACAAAACAAATGACAACACGGATACTAAAAACTTAAAAACGATGTAAACCACTGAAAAAGAAATATGCTTGAGGAGGCTGTAGACCAAGCAGAAGTACGGTTTGTTGCAGTTCCTCTACTGGCCACAATGTTAAAACGGACAACTTTGCAGCAGAATTAAACATATTTACAGGCTGGTTTTCCGGTATAGTTAGATTCTACATCCATGACGACTGTACGTGACGTTTTTTTTGTCCCACATCAGATGAATTTATATGAAGCAATAAAGTTGACCAATCAGATGCTAGGACATCATTTGACGTGTTTAACAGCTAGCCATTAGCTCTGCCACTGAGACAGCTGTCATTGGCTGAGGTTACATGATGTTTTTTTTAATTCAGAATTAATAATTAGGAATTAAATAATTCCGAATTTAACTATTTTCCTTCGAGTTTACATGGAAATAGTAATTCCGAATTAAGGTTTACATGGAAAACACGTTAGTTTCGGCTTTATCCAACTCCGCTTTAGGTCTGGGGGTTGGGAAGGGTTCTGATTGGATAGGGGGGAAAACAAAGAAAACAAACTTAGCTAACTCGGTTAGCAACAACATTCCACTTATTTTTGACCTGGGTGGCGTCTCTATCTGTGAAACCTCCTTCATTTAACCTGGCCGCTTTGAAAAGCTCACAATTTTTATGTTTCCTGCCATCTGTTCTTTTAATTATTTCCAGTTCCTCCAAGCTATTTATTAAATAAATCGTCTCTGCTCTTGACCACCGTTTACTGCATGCTGCCGGAATATAAGCGACATCGCGACAGACGGGCAAGAGAACTAGCATGCACAGAAAGACGGGAATTCATTTAAACAGGAATGAGTGTATACATGACCGCGGAATTATTTAATTCGGAATTAAAATGGGAATAAACCAGCCACTTACTTCGGAATTAAGTTAATTCGGAATTGACATTTTCATATGGAATTAAGTGTTTATATGGTAACTTTTATTCGGCTTTAACTTTAATTCTGAATTAAAGAGGAATTAAACTTCCCATGTAAACGCACCCATTGTTTTAGCTACTTAGAACTTTGCGTCATATTGACCTCTGAGCTGTGAATAGAAACGAACATGGTCATCTTTTAGAGAGTACGTTCTGCTGCGCTTGTGTGTTGTGTTCGCTGTACTGACCTCTGTAGATGGGTGTGGTTGGTTTGAGGTGCGATTGCAGGGATGGTTTTTACTGCAGGTCAGAGCACAAGTCAAACTGAAATGGCTCGACTCAGGTCCTTCAGCTGAGGGGCCCGACGTGGGCTGTTGGCTGAGAGCTCCTTCAGCTAACCTGAAGCTATGCTATCTCAGCTCTTTTAGCTGAACCAGCCGAGCCAGGCAACAGCTACACACATCGGGCCGGCAGTCCAGTTTAGCCAATGGAGCCAGGTTGCTCATGGGAAATCTTCTCAGGACTCTTGGAAGCAGAATCAGCCGGGGTGGGCGTTTCCCAGTCAGCCCACCCAGCTGTCAGCAAATAACCCAAAGAGATTTCAAATGAGTGCAAAGACACAAGATGAGAAATGCTTAATAATCATGAGAGAATTTTAAAACGCAATAAAGATATGCTAAATGACCGCAGACAAAAAACAACAGCTAAAAAATATGCTAAACCACCACAAAATTATATTAAATAAGCACAGTGACACAAAATGACCACAGTTATATGCTAAAAAACTAGGATGCTAAATGATGACAAAGATGCTAGGTGAGCACGGAATACAGAGATATTAAAAACAGAATACAGAGATATTAACTGACCACAGAGGCAAACAATGACCACAGCTACATGCTAAGCGGCTAACAATGAGTTGCTAAACCACCAAAAGGAGATGCTAAATGGACATATGGTGGAAAGAACAAACCTGGCTGTTACTTAGAAACTCGTCCACCTTACCTCTGTTACCACAAGCTAGTTACTTTAGCTTAGCTTAGCTCATACTAAACTAATAAGATGACCAATGTTAGCTTGCATTAATTTTGATCATATCTGTTCAAACATTCATATTTCGTCCTGCCTGTATTCATCAACATAATTCAGCTGAGATGTAAAGTACATAGACTGTAAACCAGCTGTCACTCATAGAGCCACACCCTCAATTATATTTAAATGTGTTGCTTTATATAACTTTACCTGATGTGGTACATAAAAATTCTGTCATTTGTTCACCGTTTCATCGACTCACTTCTTGCAACCTGTTCATGGGAACTGATTGATGTATTGATCGAGGTGTTCTCCTCCACAGGAAGTGCCGGCACTTTGGTGACGTTCAACAGGAACGGTGACGCGCCGGGACGGTACGACCTCTTCCAGTACCAGTGGAACAACATCACACTGGCGCGGGCTACCGCATGATCGGACAGTGGACCGAAACCCTTCAGCTCAACGTGAGTCTTCAGCACTTTGACCCCTTAAAACCCGATGGACCCAGTCACGGGTCCAGATTAGCTTTACCAGCGTCTCTCAACGGGGCGCTAACGTTCGAGCAATGCCAGGGATCACCGTGTACAAGTCAGCTGAAAAGTTGGCACTATTGTTTACAAGATATCATGATTATTTTTTGTGAATGATTTCTTATATTTTCCTTTTGCCGGTTCACTTGCATATCTCCGGTAAATGATCTACATAGCGACACCTTCAAACAAATCCGTAGCAGCAGCAGCGACAGTAGTCTATTCAAAACGGCTTCTGACTGATTGCATGACCAGTCAAAATGCAAACAAGCGTGACTGCATTTTAAGAAGTTAATATCAAAACTAGGGCTGTCAAAGTTAACGTGTTAACACGTGATTAACGCAAAATAATTTTAACGCAACTAATTTTTTTATCGCACGATTAACGGGTTGCCTTTGATGTACAATAGTAGAGAGGAGAGTAGGTTTGATGAGCCTCAGGGCCCCGCCATAGTTGTAGTCCTGTAGTCCTGTCAAAACAGGAAGTCATTCGACGTCCATGCCGCAGACAGACAGACGTAAACAATCCTCCGTTAGCAGTAAAAAAAAAAATGGATACAAAAGATACTATTTTGAATGGTAAGTTTAGCTTCAAAACCTTGCCTGATGGCTAACTCCACAAGATAAATGTTGTTTGTGTTTACTGTCGATGTGAATTTAGTTACCACCGGAGTCCGGTCACTTGACGGCTAACTAGAGCGCTGATGCAGAGAGCCCCCCCCCCCCCCCCTTGTTTAAAGCGAACCACGAAAATATTTGTATGAAGAACATAAGAGAAAATATTGAGTATATATATATATATATATATATATATCTATATATATATATATATATATATATATATATATATATATATATATATATATATATATATATATATATATAATATAATATAATATAATGGATTTGGCATTGTAGCAATAAATAAACATGCATTTGTTTTGCATAAGGCAAGCATTTGTGTACTCTCATATTAGGCAAGGCAACTTTATTTGCAACTTTATTTGCAATTCAATTCAAAGTGCTTTACAGATGCAGTCACAAGAAGGCAAATAGAATCATTCCATACAAGCATAAAAATAATCAATAATAAATAAAATTGATTAATAGAAAAATTAATTAATTAAATTAAAAATGGAGAGTGCAGATAAAATCCTTCCAGTCATCATCTTCACATCTAAACAGAACTGTTTTCAGTCTGGATCTGAACATTGTCAGAGTTCAGGTCTGTCTCACATCTTCTAGAAGACTGGTCCAGATTTTAGGAGCATAAAACTGAAATGCAGCTTCACCTTGTTTAGTCCTGACTCTGGACACCAGCAGGAGACCACTACCTGAGGTTCTCAGAGTCCAGGTTGGTTCATATGGATCTAACATGTCAGAGATGGACTTTGGGGCCATGAAGAGACTTGAACACAAGTAGAGCTGTTTTAAAGTCTATTCTCTGAGTGACAGGAAGCCAGAGACCTCAGGACTGGACTAATATGGTCATATTTCCTGGTTCTAGTCAGGACTCGTATTAATAAGAGTAATACAACTTGAAAAAGATCTGTATAAGGTAGATTTAGAACAGATAAAAATATGCGATTAATTTGCGATTAATCATGATTAACTATTGACAGTCATGCGATTAATCTGATTAATTATTTTGAGAAATTGACAGCCCTAATCAAAACCCAAACAACACAATCAATAATTGATAGTCAAGCCTAGTTGCCCATTACTTGAAAAAACTTTCTCAGAAGAGTGTCATCGGTGCAGCTGCGTCAGGATCAGTGCTCCATTTAAAGAATGTACTAAAATAGCTGAATCAGACTCATCAAGTCCAAAAGCACTGCTGAACTGCAGACCAGTGAAAAAGAGTTAACAATATTTAAAACTGACATTAATTTCTAACACATTTAAAAGCAGCATTTAAAGCAGTCTTGACTTTTCAATTACCAGCCAGCTTTTTCATCAGGAATTTAGTTCCTGTTGTTCATTTGATTGATTCATGGCCCTCAAAACAGTTTACTGTCTTATTCTGAATTAGTTTGAATTCTCAAATACATTTTTTTAATTCTTTATGACAGGCTCAGGCTGCATTGCTCCAAAAAGATGGAGAGCCAATGACCAGCATCATAAATAATCGCACCCAAAAGGGCAAAGCAGGAAAACTATGGCAGGCTTTGACGTTAATGTGTCCAAAAAAAACATATTTAAGTTTTATTTTTGTCTTAATAATGTCTATTTAGCAACATTTCAGTGACCAGGGATGGTCATTGAACAGAACGAGATGTGAAGGCTGATGGGCTCCGGCATGTTGGCTTTCCTTTGAACTGGACCGGCTCCTGTTTCTGCTCTCACCAGCTCCAAAGAAAACATGGAGGCATTTTGTAATTTACTCAGTTTTGACTCTGACTCCCAGAATACATTATCTATCCAGAGAGACCGAAGCTGGCGGTTGGGAAGATATTATAGATTCGTTTCAGTCTGCTTAAGGGACTCTGATCTCTCTAGGAGAACCCCTCAGTGAATGTTTCCTGACCAGATTTGGAGAATTAACGTCCAACCACGCCGGTAACTTCCTGTACAAATCGGGCCTGGGGTTTCTGCAGGATCAGCCAACCGATTTATGCCAGATTTGGCCTCCAACAGAAGCTAATTATGACAGAGCTGAAGTGTAGAGAAGATTATCTGATGGTGTGAGGGATTTATGGGTTCATCAGGCAGTTTGATCGCTGAAAGAGTCCAAGAAACAGGCAGAGAATCAGACGAAAACCCTCTATCTTCCATCCCATCATGTTCTCTGGGTTTTTTTTTTTTTGTCCAGAAATATCAGGCTCCTGCTGACTTCCCCTCAGCTGCTGCTTTCTGAAGGCTCATTCCCAAGAATTCCCAGAATTCCCCTGTCCACTCTGAGAGCTCAGATCTGACAGTCTGGAAGATCTGGACCAGGACCTCCCCTGAAGTCCTGAGAAATCTAAAACCAGCAAAAGAGACAAAATAAGACAACAAAAAAACCTTCACAAAATATTCAGATTCACCACAAGAGACACAAAAGCCTCAACAAGAGATGCAAACGTACCAGAAAGTAGAAAAAAAATCTACAAAAGAAGATTTATCTTAATCATAGAGACAAAAACAGAAAAAAAAAAAACTAAAGAAATATAAAGGGACAAAATCTCCATTAAAAGACGCCAAACTACCAGGAAGACACGCAAAACCTGCAAAAAGGTTAACATTGACCACAAAGGCACAAACCAATCCCAGTGCATAGATGCAAAGATTTAAAAAGTCACACAAAACCTTCATAGAGACGTCAAACTACAACACAGAGACAGAAGAACACCCATCAAGAGATAGTAAAGTATCACTTAACACTGCAAAACTTCCACTGAGGTGACAAACTACCAGAAAAAGACAATGTCCGAAAAAAAGTTAATATTTACCACAAAGGAACACAAACACCAGCAAATAGAAGCTAAACTATCAAAGGTTTATATTGACCTTAAAGGGTCTCAAATCTCAGAGATGCTAAATGCTAAAGGATCACAAAGAGGATAAAATCCTCAATAAATGAAAGCTTAATGGAGTTTTTACTGAGGTCATTTCCCAACAAGAAGATGCTAAAAAAAAAAAAAAAACATCACATGACTGCACCTGAGAGAAAAATTAAAACTGAGGGTGAACAGAACGTGTGGAAACATGAATCTGGAGGGTTTTTTTTAAACTGGACTCAAATCTCTCTGCTCTCGCAGAACGTCTGTCACGGACATTTTTGCAGAGAAGGTGGAGCTATTCATCCCCCACGTGCGGTTTTTTTTCTCCTCAGCGGGAACTCCTCTGAATTCCAGGCCACGTCTCTTCTCTCCCACATCTGTGAATAATTCACCTGGAGGGCCGCAGGTGCTCCAGATGTGGACAGCTGTGTCTGTTAGACTAACTAACAATCATCATTCCTCGCTGTGGGCACTCATTACTGACCGTCATTACTGAGGCTGACGTTAGCGGGAACGCCTGGAACATGTAGAACGCGTGTAGAAGCCATGTAAAGAGACACTTTGATTTAGAGGCTGAGGAGAAAAATCAGCTTTGAGAGACTCATTAATATAAAAAAAGATAAAACCAGAACATAAAAATGTTGCAAATAATGAAGTTGCTAAAGACATTTCTGGACATCAGTGACAAAGATAATAATGACATCAGCTAATTGCTAATGATATTGGTTGAACATTAGCTGCTTGTTATGTTAACTTGTTTCTCATATCTGCTAATGTCAGCTCATGCTAATATTATTAGCATCTAATTGACTTCACAGATAAGTTAGCTGGTTGTTAATGACCACTTATCAGTGACATTTGCTAGATGTTAATGAAATTAACTGGTAATCAGTGACAGAAGTTGTTTGCTTAAGCTGTTAGCGGTACACACCATTGAACCTAGCTGGTTGTTAATGTCTGCTTATCTTGGATGTTAGCCAGCTGATAATGATATTAGCAGGTTGTTAACACCATTAGCTGATAGTCAGTGATGTGGGCTCACCGTTAACATTAGCTGATTTACAGTCACATTTTCAGGTTGCTAACAACATTAGTTTATGTTAATGACTGATTAGCAGTATTGTCAGCAGGATGCTAATGACATTAGCTTGTTCTTAGTGTGATGATAACAAGCTGAGATACCCGTTAGTTCATTCCAGCCATTGTTCCTGATGGTTTGTCATTTGCATTTTGACAGTTGTTTTTTAAACAAAACAACAGCTGAATGGTAGCAGACGAAGCTGTCAACAATAGTTCTGGGATTTGTTTGATGAAGTCAGTCAAAAGTATTATAATTTGAACATTTAACATTTTTGAAAGAAATAAGGAAAAACTGACTGTGAAGGTTGGAGATTTGTGTGGAAAAACAGGTCCTTAGAGAAACATTTCTGCTGAATTTAATTTCCTAAAATGAACAGAAACACTGGTCCCCACCTGGCAGGTGAAATCTGATGGTCCCCTGGTGGTGGTGTAGACCAGAATGCGTGTGTGAGTGAGTGTACTGGAATTGTTTTGAATATTTACCATACCATGAAGAGTCTTTTCCTGGGCTGTATCTGATATTCAGTTCAGTCTTCCTCGTGCTCCGTGTTTCAAAAATCAGTTCCAGGAAGACAAAAGTCAACGAAAAGTCCCCACGGGCAGAACTAACTCGTCTGGCTGAAGATAAATGGTTTACATGTAATCAAAAACATCTGCGCAATTTAAAAGACAATGGCGCAATGACAGCCCTACAACACTATAATCTAATAATAACAGATAATCCATCAGTGAATCATGGGAAACATTGGATTTTCTCCTCAATGTGTCAGCACAATGTGATCTCCTCCACTGCAGAATTCAAACAGAGGATTAAACTGTTTGCATCAGTGATACCAGATTACCAACTTAATTTAGAGCACAAATCTCAAACCCAAGGCCCACAGACCAGATCTAGCCCGCCCCTTCATTATCTCTGGCCCAGGAGTGTGTGCAGAGACAATCATATACGTGGTGGATGCACGATAAAATCGACACAACATTGGCAAAATCCGCGGGTCCCTGTACAATTCCGCTTCGAAGAAATGTGAAAGGAGTTACAATGAGCAGTTTGGCTTGTTAGCCACGTGCCATTGTCGGTCCAATGTGGAGCTGTTGTCCAACTCGGCTGAAGGCGAGAAGCTGAGTGAGGTCCTTTTACCGGCTGAGCTGGAAAACATTTCCAGACTCTTCTAGTTAGAACCGTGCTGGGACCTGAAGTAAATCATCCCGGTACAGTTAGCATGGCTAAGCTAAGCTCCGTCCAACCACACACAGTCTCTTGGTCTGTTAGTACAGTCCACACTAGCCCAAGAAGACATATTCTCCTTAACATATGACCATGACCTGTTTCTATTCACAATTCAGAAGTCAATATAATACCAAGTGCTAAGTTGCTAAAATCACAACAGCAGTGGTTAGCTGTCTTAGCCAACGGCAAAACTAATGGCTCACTATCAAACAAATAATGTCAAATGATGTCTGGGCATCTGACTTGTCAGTTTTCTTCTTAATATAAATGTATTTGATGTGCTACAAAAAAAATTACCCCCTGTACAGTTGTGAATATTTTGCTGCAAAGTTAGACATTTTATAACTGGAGTCAATGCTCTGTTTTCCCACCAGCACCTAGTGGTCAGTAGAAGAATTGCAAAAAAAAAGAAAAAAACATACATGCTGGATGATGTCCAGGAAGTGGGATGGTTGCTCCTTGGTCCCATTACAATGATGGTATTAAGTACTGCGATCGGAAAAAATCTGTTACAAAAATATCAGCATATCAGATATCAGCAAATATCCAGTATCGTAGCCCTCAATATACCAACTGTACCAAATGCAACTGTGTGTTTCATTTGGTATTCAAAACCTCAAATAACTACTTGAGACTACTTGAGAATTTTAGGATTAAGAGTAAATTCATAATATTTATACCAACAAAACGTGCACTTTCATAAAAGTCAAAAGTGTTCATCAAAAAGTTGCAGATTTTGGTTCAAAAATGTATTTTATAAAACAAGTTGGAACGAAACGAAATTGAGTTTTAAAAAAAATTTTACAACAAAAATTATAATTTTTACAAAAAAAATGCACACTTAAACAAAAGACAATTTTACAACAAAAAGTTTCACATTTTGTCACATTCACAATTTTTTGAAAATTTACAGTTTTTTAAGTATGCAAACTTCAACTTTTAGCTTTAACTAGCAGCCAGCTAACATCACTAGTTACCAGTCAAAAGTGTTTGCTAACTGCTCATGCTAACAATCAGGAGATATTGTGAGGAATTAGCCAGACAGTTGTCACAGTTCATTTAGAACCAGCTAATGTCATTATTCATCAGCTAACATCACTGATAAGCAGCTAACATCTTTATGAATCAGCTAACTTAACCAGAAAGTAACTATTTTGTAAATTTTACACCAAACGTGATCATTTTGGAAAGTGTCACAATTTTGGAAAATCTGCTTTTAAAAATTGACAAAATTCAAAAATTTGCAGTAA
>JAGFBZ010000350.1:72500-131783 GCA_018398805.1 Hirundichthys speculiger | reverse complement strand
CACTTGTTTTTCAACTTGTCTAAGACGGCTTGTTCATTGAGCTTCAGTACTGCTAGGTTTACGGGGATTCTTCAAGAATCAAGAGAGGGAACGGGGGTTGGGAATAACATAAATAACATTATGCACCTCCATGTTATCTTATGTTATTGCTGTCACGCGCTGCGATGGCCGCAGCGGCGGCGGCGGTGGAAGCAACAGTTTTTCTTTCAGCAAAAGTGGCATTAGCAGTACAGATGCTGCGATACGCTACAGAGAACACCTCGACGACAACAGAAAGAAAAAAAACAAACAAAAACAGGCACAATCACACAGAAAACTACTGGAAATATGTCAACATTAAAGTGATATGCGTTAATACTCCATCTAGCTTGCTTTGACCTAGCTCCCTACGTGCGAGATGTGTATTACTATATCACTTTGGGTAACCGGCAGCAGCTGAAAACCCTCTGGGGTCGTTACGTTAACTGAGCAGGACAGAAACCAGAAAACAACCAGGCTCCGCGGGGGAGGTCTTCTTCTCTGAAAACTGTCCACTGATGGATCAAGGGAGTATTTTACGAAGCGAGTCAAGTGGCCCGTCGTTAGCTAGCTTGGCTTTTCTCTTTAGTTCAAGGCTAAGGGTGAGTTCCAATTCCTCTCTTAACCCTCAATCTCAACCCTCGCCCTTAACCCTCAATTTTTGGCCCTCAATCTTAACCCTCGAAAGTAAGTGTCAGGTCTATCTTCTGACTTAGAAATGGGACACCCCTTGAGTGCAGTTACGTCTTCAGACTGAAAATGTATGTATTCTCTAAATAATATTAACTAATAACACAATAGAGGATACATTAGTCAGTCCTCCGTCGCTACACAACAAGGTATACAAGTAACGTGAAGCCGACTGGGAGCGGGTCCCAGACCGGGGGGTCCCGGCCGGGACCGCTGGTCCGGCAGCAAACATCGTAAAGTAAAAAAATAAATGTTACGCAACAACGATGTTAATCCATGAAAAAAATTTCAAACAAAGACAATAAGATGGTTTCGTAACATTTATATATTTAAGATATACGAAGATACTTACGTTTTTAGCTAGCTTTTTTTGTCATCATCCTTTTCGAAGATGTCTTGGCTAAATGACCCAGTGCCTTCTGGGTAGCCCTTACTGCCAAGGGTGGTGTCGGAAAATCTCAATATTGAGGGCGATACAGCCCTCAAACTCTTCCCTCAACTTGACTTGCTAAGAATCGGGACAACACTAGCACTTAGCGGGAGCGCGCATTTTTGAGACTGAGGGTTGAGATTGAGGGTTAAGGGAGGAATTGGAATTCACCCAAATACTTGATTCCTGCTGCTTGTACGCTTCAGTGTGTAAACTATTGTAATTGCTGGTGGGCCTGAACATCTCAGCAACATCTGGTTGTTCTGGGAGTTGGAACCTAGCTCTGGTTAAACCCTCAAAGCCTCTTTCACTGCAGAGACAACGGGTCATTTTAATGCATGATGATAAGATATTCCTGGAAAAACAACATAGAAACTCACACGGAAGTTATTCCTCTCGCCGCTCCGGTAGAAATGTGCTGTGGTGGTTTTTCTGACAGAGACGAAGGTCTTTGCTGTTTTCTCTGTTTGTTCTTATGTTGTGGTCAGACTGAGTATGAACCACTCAATAACGATGTACAGTCATGGAAAAAATGATTAGACCACCCTTGTTTTCTTCAGTTTCTTGTTCATTTTAATGCCTGGTACAACTAAAGGTACATTTGTTTGGACAAACATAACGATAACCACAAAGATTGCTCATAAGAGTTTTATTTAAGAGCTGATATCTTACCATTTTCCATGGTTTTCTTGATTATAACCTAAATCACTTAAGTTTTTACATCAATAGCTATGGCGTTGTACTGCCAAAAACACTGCTTTTATGCATTCAGTGTTTTCTTTTCTGTCTGTTTTAGTCACATGATGACGTTTAGTGGTACCAGGTATTAAAATGAACAAGAAAGTGAAGAAAAAAATGGTGGTCTAATCATTTTTTCCATGACTGTAGAGTCAGAGCGACTGTAATAGCTCAGTGGAAACTCAGGTGATTGAGAATAACTAATCTCGTTGCAGTATTAAGTGTAACAGCAGGTAAAACTGCCCTTTTATTTATGTAAAAAAAGAAACTCTTTGAGTTGTAAGGTTTTATGTCAAAGGCCAGAATAACATGAATGATCTGGTCCAGGTATCTAAATTGACAACATAACCTCGTGTGAACTGCATTACATCAGACCATGAGCAAGTGTGAAGACTGAACTTTGTTTCATTAAATTAACAACAAACGTCGTATATCTAAAGCTAACGTTCAGAGGTGGTTGGAGCCAGATGATTTTAAAGTTTTTCACTCATACATGAAACCTTAGAAAGAATAGAAGATGTACTTTCAGTTTACCATGACCGTACATCCCAATGTTGGAGACAGCCTTGGACACAAACCTCTAAACGACTTAGATGTGTCTTATCCTGAACAGCTGCCGTTCAAACATTCATGTAATGACTCAGTGAATCTGGGATTAAAAAGCCTCTCTGTTTTTGTGCTTTTATGGACTTGAAGCGGTAAAACCCGCTGTGATCAGAGAGCACGCTGGTTGTCTTCTGGTTTCGTTTCGCTCTGGATCGTGAAGCTGGTTGCTACCGGTTACCCCGGCGCGCCATTGGCTGTCGTTACCCGTCGGGGTCACGGTGATCTGACCTTGGAGTCCCCTCCCCCGGTGCCGCACTCTCCCTTGTCATACCACCATCTGTTTTTCAATTTGTCCAACAGGCCCTGCTCGTTCAGTTTTAACACTGCCAAGTTAACGGGGTTTCTACGGGACGATAGCAACAACAGGGGACAGAGAGGGAACGAGGCGTTAATGAGGACGGCAACATCGTTACGCGTGTGCACAGGCATGACAGGTGAGCGCTGCATGAATGGTGCGCTAAAGGACAGCGTCTCCGCTCTTCGGTCCAGGCGGTCTTAAAGCGCAGCGGTGCACATCACATCCAGATCGCTAACGGCTGCAGCCTTTTCCTTTATCCGTCAGGAAGACGTTTAAACCAAATAAACGCCATTCTCATGCTAGCGAGACAAGTGTTATCTGCAGAAATCTCTAAACAGTTCCTATAAATAGGGTTGGGAATCGAGAACCGGTTCCTGTAGAGAACCGGTTCCGTGTGTTTCAATTCCATGGAATCGTTTGGCAGTTTATCCAGTGATTCTCTTATCGGTTCCAACCAGAACGGATCTCACGTAATTTACACAAGTTACGCACAGTCATTTCCAGAAAGCACTTACGTGATTAAGCTACGTCGGTTTAGCACGCGCATTGCAGTTGCAAACAACAATGGAGCCCACCAGGTTCAAACGCTCCAAAGTTTGGCTTCGCTTCACCAAAGAAAGATGGCAACAAGGCAACTAGCAGTCATTGTAAAGTGGAGATAACAGCGTCGGGAGGGAACACGACTAACATGCAGAAACATTTGAACACACAACATGCGATAACGAGTGTCGTGTTTTTGACGCTTCGGACTTATGGATCTCAACCCGGCAGCAGTAGCCAAGCTAAGATCACCTCTGCGGTTACTACGGAGGGCAACTCTGGTTAGTAGCTATCCCGCTGCCTATGCTTCTTTGTAAAACACGCTATAACATTAACGCTATGCTATTAAACGAATGCATAGTATTTGCAGATTTGTACTATGAACTGTTCCGTTGTATTTGACAGTATTTATCTCTCTTTATTATTATTTTTTGAGTACTTAGTGAGCTCATATATCCTTTTAAAAGGAAGATTTTTTTTTTATTTCTATTAGGAAAAATCTGTTAGTAAAATGTTCCACATTCTTGTGTATTTGCACAGTTACATATTACAACAGTTAACACGTTATCCAGGCTTTGGGCCTCTTTTGACCTCGCTGTTGAGTTTGCAAGGTCGTGACTTCTAAGTAAAAATAAATGATGCTAATAAAACAGTTTGTTCTTCTTCTTCCCCAAATTAGAATCGATGAGAGAATTGATAAAGAATCGAATCGTTAAACAGTATCGATAATGTAATCAATTCCCATCCCTACCTATAAAGCATCCTGATGATGTCATTAAGATCCTTTACTACTGGAACTACTTTCTGCAGCAGACGGACCTTCTATCATCGGTTCCAGGTTGGATTCCACCTCAACCAGACATTTGATGTCCGTTTCTGGGTTTTCAGCTTGAACCTGCTCACCTCTGTGATATACCTTTAATACCTTTAATACCTCTGCGACGCCACCGTCGGTCAGAACTGGAGACGGTTCTGAACATCCTCCAGTCTGAGGTGGTCCAGAAGCAAAGATAAGCAGCTCTCACGGGTCCAGGGATCAAGCCGGGATCTTAACTCAAACCGGGTCACCTGTTCTGGTCTGGTTTCAAACCCATGCTGGAGGACCTCCAGATGTTTTCACAGATGTTTCGCCTGGTCTTTGTTTTAAAGTTTAAAGCGAAGCGACGTCTTTCAGCTTTTCATGCTCTGCGTATTCGTTTTTTTACGTCACATGACCCTCTCCGGGGGGTCGGCGTCCCGCCCGAGGACGGGGCTGTAGATGTGATGTGCACGCTTTCAGGCGGCCCGGTCCCAAAACCAGCAGATCTGAATCGTTTACTGACGTCTGCGCGGCGAGATGCTGATGTGCATCAGCTTCCATTCATCATCAGAAACATGAGGGAGGAACAACAGTCAGACGGGACACGACCCGGGCCGGACCGGGACAAGACCCAGGCAGGACCGGGACACGACCCAGGCAGGACCGGGACACGACCCAGGCCGGACCGGGACGCGACCCAGGCCGGACCGGGACGCGACCCAGGCCAGACCGGGACACGACCCAGGCCGGACCGGGACAAGACCCAGGCAGGACCGGGACACGACCCAGGCCGGACCGGGACGCGACCCAGGCCAGACCGGGACACGACCCAGGCCGGACCGGGACATGACCCAGGATGGACCGGGACACGACGCAGGCCGGACCGGGACAAGACCCAGGCAGGACCGGGACACGACCCAGGCAGGACCGGGACACGACCCAGGCCAGACCGGGACATGACCCAGGATGGACCGGGACACGACGCAGGCCGGACCGGGACAAGACCCAGGCAGGACCGGGACACGACCCAGGCTGGACCTGATGGAGGGAAATTGAGGTTTCACATGCAGGAGACATGAAAACAGCTGGCTGTCGTCCTCGTCCACATCAGCGATGATCAGAGCGGCGAGTCCTCGACAGGAAATGCAGAAGAAGAGTTTCGCTCTAAAGAAGCTGAGGAAGACCTCGGGTCAGAACCATCCCATTTCTGGGTTTCCTGATCTCTACTTTAAAAGAGAAACAACCAGACACTCTGGAGCGAAGCCTCTTCACGTCTTCGACCCAGAGACAGACAGAACCGTTGTTGAGAACTGATTCAGCATTCAAGTGCTTTAACGCAACCTTGTTGCCAGGCAACTGATCGCAGAATCTGAGTCTTATGTGTTGTTTTATTTTATCTTTTTTAAAGTGGTGAACGGCTTTGTGTCAAGATGGACCAGGTCTCTACGTCTAGCTGGACCAGGTCTCTACGTCTAGCTGGACCAGGTCTCTACGTCTAGCTGGACCAGGTCTCTACGTGGAGCCGGACCAGGTCTCTACGTCGTGGAGCTGGACCAGGTCTCTATGTGGAGCCGGACCAGGTCTCTACGTGGATCTGGACCAGGTCTCTACGTGGATCTGGACCAGGTCTCTACGTCGAGCTGGACCAGGTCTCTATGTGGAGCCGGACCAGGTCTCTACGTGGATCTGGACCAGGTCTCTACGTGGATCTGGACCAGGTCTCTACGTGGATCTGGACCAGGTCTCTACGTGGATCTGGACCAGGTCTCTACGTCGAGCTGGACCAGGTCTCTATGTGGAGCCGGACCAGGTCTCTACGTGGATCTGGACCAGGTCTCTACGTGGATCTGGACCAGGTCTCTACGTGGAGCCGGACCAGGTCTCTACGTCGTGGAGCTGGACCAGGTCTCTATGTGGAGCCGGACCAGGTCTCTATGTGGAGCCGGACCAGGTCTCTACGTCAAGCTGGACGAGCCGGACCAGGTCTCTACGTGGAGCCGGACCAGGTCTCTACGTGGAGCTGGACCAGGTCTCTACGTGGAGCTGGACCAGGTCTCTACGTCTAGCTGGACCAGGTCTCTACAGGTCGAGCTGGACCAGGTCTCTACGTGGAGCCGGACCAGGTC
Organism: Hirundichthys speculiger; assembly: GCA_018398805.1. NCBI lineage: Eukaryota > Metazoa > Chordata > Actinopteri > Beloniformes > Exocoetidae > Hirundichthys > Hirundichthys speculiger. The sequence continues at coordinate 125,538 of JAGFBZ010000350.1, read as the reverse complement.
TCTACGTCGACCTGGACCAGGTCTCTACGTCGAGCCGGACCAGGTCTCTACGTGGAGCCGGACCAGGTCTCTACGTCGAGCCGGACCAGGTCTCTACGTGGAGCCGGACCAGGTCTCTACGTGGAGTCGGACCAGGTCTCTACGTCGGAGTTGGACCAGGTCTCTACGTGGAGCCGGACCAGGTCTCTACGTCTAGCTGGACCAGGTCTCTACGTGGAGCCGGACCAGGTCTCTACGTCGAGCCTGGACCAGGTCTCTACGTGGAGCCGGACCAGGTCTCTACGTGGAGCCGGACCAGGTCTCTACGTGGAGCCGGACCAGGTCTCTACGTCGTGGAGCCGGACCAGTCTCTACGGACCAGGTCTCTACGTGGAGCCGGACCAGGTCTCTACGTCGGAGCCTGGACCACCAGGTCTCTACGTGGAGCCGGACCAGGTCTCTACGTGGAGCCGGACCAGGTCTCTACGTGGAGCCGGACCAGGTCTCTACGTGGAGCCGGACCAGGTCTCTACGTGGAGCCGGACCAGGTCTCTACGTGGAGCCGGACCGGGCCTCTACGTCCAGCCGGACCAGGTCTCTACGTCTAGCTGGACCAGGTCTCTACGTCGAGCTGGACCAGGTCTCTACGTCGAGCCGGACCAGGTCTCTACGTGGAGCCGGACCAGGTCTCTACGTGGAGCCGGACCAGGTCTCTACGTCGAGCCGGACCATGTCTCTACGTGGAGCCGGACCAGGTCTCTACGTGGAGCTGGACCAGGTCTCTACGTGGAGCCGGACCAGGTCTCTACGTCTAGCCGGACCAGGTCTCTACGTGGAGCCGGACCAGGTCTCTACGTGGAGCCGGACCAGGTCTCTACATCGAGCCGGACCAGGTCTCTACGTGGAGCCGGACCAGGTCTCTACGTGGACCCGGACCAGGTTCCTCTGGATCACGATTCTGGCTCTGGGTTGAGTGTTAGATGCTGATGTGGACCAGGAGGAATGAAAGTGACCTGTTCTGTCCCAGAACATCTGATAAAACCACGAGCAGACTGGGGGGGGGGTTGAAATGCTGCTGTCAGGCAAAAATACAGACTCGACTTTTTAATTGTGTGAAGCCAAAAACCGAGACAGAAACCTAAATGGATTCAGTTTTTCAGACTGAATGATGGATTTTCCTCCGTGGTGAACAGTCCAGCTGTTTCTGTCCAGTCCAGAGCCTGGAAAACAGGTCCAGTTCTCTCTGTTCCAGCTGTTGGGGGGGTCACCGTGACCTGGAGGCTGTTGGGGGGTCACCGTGACCTGGAGGCTGTTGGGCGGGTCACCGTGACCTTGAGGCTGTTGGGGGGTCACCGTGACCCGGAGGCTGTTGGGGGGTCACCGTGACCTTGAGGCTGTTGGGGGGTCACCGTGACCCGGAGGCTGTTGGGGGGTCACTGTGACCTGGAGGCTGTTGGGGGGTCACCTTGACCTGGAGGCTGCTGGGGGGTCACTGTGACCTGGAGGAGGGAGGGTCTCCACCGGCAGATGAGTGGTTCATCTTTCTGCCACTGACCGGAACGTGAAAATGTGCAGCGACCTTCACAAGGTCACAGGACGCTTTCAGAAACAGCATGGAAGCAGAATCGAGTATCGTGGCGTTAACCAGGAGACGTCCTCATGACCAGAGACGCTGGGTTCTGACCCGTCAGAGCATAACTAACTGCTCAAAGCCAACCGGACCCTCAGCAGTTGGTCCAGCACCTGGACCACACAGCTGATGGACTGAACTGTCTTTGTGTCCCAGCCTGCAGGAACCCTGAAGAGGACTGAACCCGTCTTCACCAGCAGTTTATCCACATTCAGTCGGTGCAGATTAAAGACATCAAAAACTAGAGTCGTCTGAGTTTTAGTTTCACCTGACAGCAGCAAAGCTGAGAGACGGAGACAGAGATGGAGAGACTGATCAGGATGCGAGCATCAGTGTCAGAGTTCTGGTGTTTTTAGGAGACAGGCAAGACAGCAGACAGTTGGACAGGTGGACAGGCCGACAGTCAGACAGACAGACATATGGACAAGGACAAAAGAGAAAGAGACAAGACACACAGAGAGACAGATTAAGAGACTGACGGTGGCACATGAAGACACTCGGGCCGACACACAGACAGACAGAATCACAGTAAACAGGTACCAGCACCTACGTCTGCTCTGTGAGGGTTTTACTTTCCTATAAAGTTAACTATCATCTCCAAACTGTGATGTCATCAGCCAGCAGCTCCCATCACGGTGGTTCTGAGCTCACGTGACCAGTTACATGTTCACAGCAGCTCTGTGTCCAGAGGACTTTTCAGTCTCCAGTCGGGTCGTCACCTCCAGACCTGCACCTGCTCATGTAGCTTTTCAGTACAACTGCTCCGGTAAATTCAACCGATTAAATCATTAACTTTTCTTACTAGTCCTGAACGCTCTACTCTCGTCTGGGCTCACGTATGTACGGCAAGCCAAACAGACCAACAAAGGGCTAATATAATAACTAGGGCTGGGCAACGATGAAAATTTTTAATCGCGATTAATCGCATTATTTCCCTGATTAATCACATTGTATACGCAAAATCAAATAATGAATTCAAAAGCAGTATAAAGGTCACTTTTATTTAAATGTTCTGCTGCCATATGAACTAAAGTGCCATAACATTTGTTGTTCAAACACTTTTAACATCAGCACTTGTCAGTAACACATATTTAGTGTAAATCTCATCTTAAAAAATGTCAAATAAAATAAAGTTTATTGCCACTGCCAGGGCATTAATGTCATCCTGTTTTAATAAAAAATAAAAAAAAAGTTTACAAACAAAAAAAATCCAACAAAATGATTGTGTCTCAGCACAATCAGAACATTAAAACAGGTCATTTCTGAGGTAACAGCAGAAACTTTTAACGGGGAGTTCAACTTGTCAGTTGTTACAAATAACCTTGTTTCTGTTGAATCCTCCGTCTGGGAGAACTTTAAAATGAAAATGTCCATGTTAAAGTTCAGTAACTTTATCAATCCATGTATCATTGATTCTTTCCGTTTTCAATTGTCAATCAAAAATTAGAAAAAAATTAAAAAGTGACATTTTATTACGTTTTTCATTTTTTAATCTAAAACAAAAAAACAAACAAAAAAAAAAAGCCTGTTTTTTTTATATTTCAATTTTAGACTTGGATCAAAAATACAAAATTAAAAAATGTATTAGAGAATATTAGTTTAAATCTTCTGCAGAAGCTTCGAAGCTAAAGGATGATATTCAAAATAATTTGGTTAGCCTGGAACACGAGCTAAGATCGCTAAAGATCCCTCAAGACCCACGTGGTGACTCCGTCAGCAACGACAGTGAGAAACGAAGGCTCGTCTACTGATTATTTATTATTACAGGACTAATCATTCTGGCCTGGGTATGTTTGTTTCAGTTGAGCATATCAGTAAAATATTTACCTTTAAAGCCAAATACCTTTATGGATATGTTTCTTTGCTTTTTGGAAACAAACTATAAACAGATTTGGAAACGGTCACCTCTTTTGAACAGTTGCAGGTTTTGTTTGAGGAGGTCTGACGACTCTGACTGTAGCTGCGTTCGTGTTGCTCTTAACTCTGAGAGCTGCTTCTGGATGAATCAGACCTTTATTTTGGTGAACAAGCACCTGTCAGGTGTGATCAGGTTGTTGGTGTCAGTGTCCACACACCAGAGGGCGCTGCAGAGCTGCTTTAATTACTGGCTGAGACTCGCTACCAGCCAATCAGATGTCAGAAGCAGATATATTACAGATCCCTCTTTAACAGAACCCTCTGATAAATATTCACAAAATGTGCTACATGAACAACATTTAAGCTTCTTCCACAAACAACAGACGAAAACGTGGTGACGACATGAACCCCGCAGCGGCGCGCCGTGACCCGACACTCGGAGTGTACCTGAGATGCGATCCTTTGGGCGTGGCCACGCCGTAGCCTTTGGAGTCCAGGTTCCCGCCTACTTTCATGGTGTCGCAGGGCTTCCTCTGCTCGATGTACTCGTTCATGGAGGACTCCAGCAGGTAGGCGTACTTCCCTTTGGACTTCCTGACCCGTACCACTCCCTCGCTGGTGCTCTTCACAAACACCGACGGGTCTGCGCTGCGCATGTACGACCACATCTTCTCAAACACCGCAATCTTCGAGCGCTGAAATGAGAGCGAGATGCGAGAGGATGCGTACGTTTCCATCCAGTCCTTTAGCTGGTTTCAGACTACGTGACTGCCATCTATCCATTTCCTCGTTCACATTACACAACTGATCAAGGACAGAGTCACAAGCTCAGAGATGTGAGACTAACTGGGTCGCTCGGCCGGCCTCCAAAGCTACGGTTTATGAGAAATAAAAGAAAAACACACACGGGAAATATGGCAGAATCACGTTAAAAACTGATTTGAAAATGGACTGAGAGACCAGGCTGAATACAGATGAAAAAAATAAAAGGCAAAGACCACGGGTAAAGGAACGTATCAGCACACGGATGAAGCAGAGATGTTGTTTAAAGATGAAAAACAAACAAAAAACTTTTTTTCTCCAGTGTGTTTTCCCCCGATGATTTAAGACATTTAGCTTGTTAAATATTAGTCGGCCTGTCTTTGAGTTGTTCACACATGCAGATCTACAACTGACCCCCCCACCACCAACCCTGTCAATTAACACCAGCAGGTGAGGCCTAAAACCGTCTAGTCTGAATGAGCCTTTACCTGACTGACAGGTTATCGTCACACATACTCACTGTAAAGGATGGAAGTCAGTCCCCTTTGATCTGGGGGTACCTCAGGGCTCCATACTTGGTCAACTTCGGCTTTCACTTATATGGAACCATCTGACTAATGCTAAAACATCTCAACTCCAGCAAAAAATAAATCCTCAGCTGCAGATTTTTGAAATATGAAAGGAGGATTAGGATTAGGGGCTGTGGGTTTATCGCTTGAAGTTTTTCTCTCCTAGGATGTTGGACATCGGTTCAAATTTTCTTTCATTAATCGGTTAATCAAATTTTAATCTAGATTTTAATTTCGGCTCCAAACAGTCTCAAACATACTGTAATCGAGAGAAAAGCAGTTATTTTGCCTCTTAGAGAGATTCCAAGGTCATATTGAAGTCAAGATGGCGTTTCAGAAGAAAAGCGTCAGATTATTTAAGCAGCTCTGCCACCTCTGATGGCATCAACTATTTTTATTTAGTCTATAACGTCTGTAATGTCAGTTCACAGCAGAAACTTCATCATGTCTGTGTTGACTTCAATAAATAAAACAAGCTTAAAAATACTGGTGATGACTCTTTTAAACAATCATGATTTCAGTGATGACCAAAACAATCATAATTTGGAATTTTTTTTTTCATGATCAAACCTCTTTGTCGTTAGCTTCACAATAAAGATTGAAAGCATATGTAAACTGCAGCCAAAGGCCTTGATTAGACACCTCCCGCTAGCCACTAGCCGCTAGCCGCTACCCGCAAAATGTGGGTTTAGGAACCTCTGCTAACCGCTAATGCAATTTTCCGCTTCCCTAAAGCCACTACCCCTATGCCGACTCTCTTACTCACATTGTAGGTGTGGCAATGGGCGTGTATTTTGCAATTTCCACAAACTCGGTATCTTGCGATCGCAGGTTTAGAGTAGCGGGTTGCGGGTAGAGAAACCTGCTCTTAAAGGCAATGGCTACTGACGCACTGATTGGTTTAACAGGTGGAACGCCCTAACCACTCCTATGGATAATGTAGCGGGTAGCGCAGGTGGGATAGGAGGTTTAGGGAGGTGGAAGATTGCGTTCTTTGCGGGGGAACGCCCCTACCGCTACCCGCTATCCCTTGATAGCGACTTTAAGAGATCTGGCGGAAGATCGGGCCCTAAGCATCTTCAAACGATTTTAAAATAAAACCTTAAACTAATTCACAGTTAAAATTATGCACCCTTTAAAACAATGAATCACCTCTATGATCAATCTCTGTTTGTCAAAGGGGGTTTTCTCACAGGACCCAAAAGGATTAAAAACCTAAAATGTTCAAACTTTGCTCACTTTTGTTCATCAGAAATACACATTCCAGATTTGACTGATTTGAGACAATTAACGAAACTTCTGCAATCACAGACCTCCGAACATTTCTTTTGTCAAGCCAACAATAACTGCAGTTCTGCCGAGGACTTAACACTTGACCAACAGCGCCGGCAGTTACAGATGAGGAACGTCAGGAGCTGAAATCAAACAGAACGAAGAAGGTGTCCTCACTCTGAAGAACTCTTTGGTGGAGCCTCCGTCCAGCGTACCGTAGGCGATCTCCGTCTGCTTGGCCAGATCCTCGGCGCTCTCGATGGGGGAAACCATCCTCTCCACAGTGAGGAAGGCTGCCAGGTTGGCTGTGTAGGAGGAGATGATGATGAGGGTGAAAAACCACCAAACTCCACCAACAATTCGACCTGAGAGAGACCTGAAGGGGAGAAGAAGAAATCGACCGGTTCAGAGACGCTGTCCGTAATCCAGGGACGCCCAGCTCCGGTCCTCGAGGGCCGCTGTCCTGCAAGTCTTAGATGTTTCCCTGCTTCAACAGTCCTGATTCAAACGAATGGGTCATTAACAGACCTGGATGACCAGCTGATGCTGATCCATTCATTTGTGTCAGGTGTGTTGTGTCAGCGAAACTTCTACGACATGCAGGACAGCGAACCTGGAGGACCGAGTTTGGACATCCCTGCTGTAATCAAAGCAACCAAAAGCACGTTGAGGATGATGGGTATGAGCCACATGATACATGGCTATTAGACGTGTCAAAGAAGTTGAGACATGGGCAACAAACGGCTGGAAAAGTAAGTGGTCCTAAAAAGAAACGCCTTGAGGAACATCTTGATACTAATGAGATTAACAACCAAGGGATCAGTGATGTGACTGGTTCCAGTATGATGGGCTACCAGCAGAAAGACTCTTCTGTCTGGAAGAGGCTTTCTGCTGGGAACCCATCATACTGGAAGAACATAAAATAATGTAAAAATATGGCTGAGCTTCACAAAACTGCATCCAAACAAACCACAATACTTCTTAAACAATGTCCTGGAGACGTTTGGCCTTAATGTTTGGAGAACCAGAACCATGTTTGGAGAAAACCAAATGCAACATTTCAACAGAAACACCTCAGACCTTCTGTCAAGCACGGTGGTGGAGGGATGATGGTTTGGGCCTGTCCATAGAGTCCTCTAGAGGCAGATGTGAGACTGTCTGGTCGAATAAACCTGGACAATGATCTGAAGCACTCCAGCAAATCCTCATCAGAACGGCTGAAGATAATAACCGAGCCAGAGTCCAGACCTCAACCCAACTGAGATGCTGTTTAATGACCCGAAGCAACGAGTGGACCAAAGTCCTCCACAATCATCTGAGAGACCGATGGTCGTATAGAAAATGGCCGCTTCAAGTAGTTGCTTCTAAGGGTGGATCTATGAGTTATTGAGTTATGGAGTACTCAGTTAAATAATTACAAGCTTTAAAAAGCAATATGTTGTTGTTCCTGGGATCTGAATGTGACTAATACTGAGACCCACAATGAAACTAAAAGAAAGGTGCAGCTACAGTAGCGACGGTGGTGTTTGTTCGCATTTAAGGGAGTAAAAAACTCTTCTGTACCAGACAGTTCGACTGCACGAGTTACAAACACACACAAACTTCAGCACCGAGCAGAGATAAGAGTGATGGGGGTCAGGTGGTCCCCCCCCCCCATCAGTCCTCCTCGCAGTAAACAAACATGAAAGAGCAGCGAGAGGAAAGTCAACACGGGTTGATCTCCGAAAGTCTCGCAAACGCAGGAGAAAATAACAGTTTCCCAGCTCTGACACAAACTAAAGCAGAAGAAAAAACAAAAAAACAGAAAAAATAGAAGCAGAAAATACAGCCAACTGTTCAATTCCAAGGATTTATTAGACTGTTAAACAAAAATCGAGACAAAATGCATAAATGGTATGAGAGAAACTAAGAGGGAAGTCAGGATGCATGAGGAAGATGCTTATAATCATCATTTATTTTAGAAAAAAGAGGTGGGCAACACTAAGTACCCCCTCACTGCTTCTGGAGGATTTAATATGGTTAGGAGCAATATAATTTTGATATCAAGATTTCAAAAGGCTCTAACTTGAAAGCAGTTTGAGATAAAGGTATACTGTCAATGAGAAAATTGTTCAGTATGACTCAAAGCCTGTGATAGGAGTGAAATTATTAATCTAATTTGCATATCATGATATCACAAGGTGGTGGCCATATTGGAAAATGTTCAATTTTTATATCAGGTTTCAAAAGGCTATAACTTTAAAGTGGTTTGAGATAAAGACAAACTGTAAATGAGAAATGTCTTCAGTATGAACCAAAATTTGGAATGGAAGTAGACTTGTCATTTAATTTGATTATTGTGACATCACCTGCCCAAACCTGCCCAGTAGTCCTCATTTTCAGATTTTTCATCCAGCCCCATGAACAATGAAAGCTTCCATTTCAGCGACAATCACATCATAAAGTCATGAAATCTGGAGTTTGGTTTCAATATTTCCCTTTCAAAGAACTGGTGGCCATATCTGATTGATTGGTGATGAGGCTCCAGAATTCATCATTTGGAAAAGAGATGAAATCAATGGACTCAGAATTTGTCAGATCGTCTCCACAAAAACCAACAGACTCATCAAACTTTAGGCTCCAGTTTGATACTCTTCCTCTGCTCTCATGAGCTGCCAGCCATCATCATCATTATCATTGCCGTCGTGATTTCCAGTGCGCCATTAACGATGTGTTTTTTTTACAGCGGCCAGGTCAACTGTGGGTGTTTTTATCTCCGCTACATTTTTCCATATTTGCAGTGTTATGAGCCCCCCTGACACCTCGACCTGCTTGGTGATCGCTGACTTCCCCCCCGACCACACTGAGGTGAAGCATCCGATATACGATGTGCTGATTGTGGATGATGGCGTGGACTCACCATCACTACTACCGTCAGTTTCTGCCTCACTGGACAACTGCACGTCTTCCTCCTCTGAATCGGATCTAGCCAGGACCTGACAAAGTACTTCGTGGTGGACGGTAAACCTCTTGACATTGAAAGTAAATTAAAAAACCCTGTTGCGCTCAATTCTGGCCGTACACAACAAGTTCAGTTAAAGACCTTTACATCCGGGGTTCAGTCGTGGGGCTCCTCCTTTTCATCATCTACCTTCTCCTTCTTGGAAATATCTTCAGGAAACATGAATATATTTTCACTGCTGTGCAGATGACACCCAGCCCTACTTTTCTTCCAAGCCCAGCACCGCTCTCCGGCCTCTCCTCCCTGCTTGACTGTTTTCATGAAATCAGGACGTAGTTTTCTCACTAAATCCATTAATAACTCCACTGTTCTCCCATCCCCTCAGCACCTGGACAACAGGCTATTATTTAAGGCTTCTAGAAGAGTTTCTACAGGTGATCTGGAGCAGTCTGGTGTGGGAAGGAGAGGGTTCCTGACAGTACCGTTAGATAAAGACTGAGTAAGTAGGGCTCGTCTGGAAAGAGCTACCATGGAAAGATCTGAGACCGATGAGACAGAAGTTGAGTCCCACGTCTCAGGACCTGGGTACCTGGAAGTCATCGAGTCAACCGTGAACTCCTCGGTCCACCAGAGTACTCTTGAGACAAATGTGAGGACTCACGACCATGTGAGACTGCTAACGTTGTTACTTACTCATCACCACGTCCACGCAGATAAAAACACAGAAACCAGATCCAGAAACTCTGGAGAATTCTTTGAAGTACAGCGGTGCGGTCTGGCGAACTGACCAATCACAGTGTGAGACTCTGTTTGAGGTCTTAGGCATCGGAGGATCCACCCAGCTGACTACCTGCACACGGTTCAAGAGCATCTGTGATGGTGTGAGGTTGCATTAATGCCTGAGAAGAGCTGGACCTGCAGCTCTGAAGACCCCGTTAGGTCTGAACTACATACGCAACTGTCATCAGGAGATCTGTTTCAAGAAGCACCTGGACGAACCGAACGGCAGCATGAAGTCCAGCGACTGAACCCTGCAGTCAGACAGCTGATAGTTGGGTCACAACAGTACTGCGTGATTTCTGGACCACTACGGAAACAAACCATGAACGCTCGTGACTTATTAGATCAAACTCAGCAGCTCTGAAGCTCTTCTCTCCACAAACTGACCTCCGGAGGATCCAGTTGTGTTTGTCGATGTGACTCCCCCCACAGTCGATGGACACACTGTTTTCACCTCGGGCAGTACAGTAGGTGTGAGGACTGCAGCTGCGTGAAGCTAAGAGACTCTCGCCGCGGGGCGACGGTACCTCACGCGAGCATCGTGACCAGAGATGACCAGGCACGTGCTAAAAGAGACGATGTGACGTGATTGTGGGGGAATCTGGGCCCAGTGGTGACAACCCTGATTCAGTTCATTGAGCTGTTTGGCTTCTCTTCAGGTCCTCCACATCGTTTCAACCAGGCTGAAGCCTGGACGTTGACTGGACTGCCATAAAACCTTGATTCTTTTATATTTCAGCCGTTCTGTTGTAGATACACTGGTGTTTTTGGATCACCGTCCTGTTTCAGTTGAGGAGCTCATGCTCAAGGTCCTGTGATGGCAGAACAAGCCCAGGTCATCATCTGTGGTGTTGTGTTGGTGTGCTGGTTTGAGCGTTATGGCCAAAGATCTCAAGGTCGGTCTTGTCTGTTCAAACGGACGAGGTTCTTGAAAATATTCAGCTTGGCTCAGATGTCGTGTATATTTTAACAGAAAAAGCTTTCTATTGGTGCTACATTGAAATGAGCCGTAGTTGCTCAATCTTCTTCTAACTGTAGTTTCATGAGGCTTGATGAGTCTGAGATGGCGCTCTTGGGTTTTCTAACTCCGGGATGAACTTGCAGGGACGTCGACTCCTGGAAAGATTGGTCTCTGTTTTCCTCTAGTGAGTAATCATTTTCACTGTCAGAAGATTGACTCTGATTATTGGAAAATGGCTGAAGCTGTTCCCTGACAGGAACTGCCAGGTTCACGCTAATCGATTTCAGGCGTCTCAGATAGAAGACGAGCGGTCGTTGGACGTCTCACAGTGAGACAGGAACGAAGAAGTGATCTGACAGATACGATCAGTCCCAGAAACGTAGAGGAATCGTTGCCGCCTCCACGATCTCTGTCAGCTAACCGACCAATAGGAGAACACCTGGCGACGACCTGAAGTGGGTGCGCTCAGGTTTACATCTGCAGTAGCTACGATCCAACGTATGTTCAACCACACAGTTGAATTAGCAGTTGTAATATTAAAACTGCATTTTGGGGCCTTACTGTATAAATGCTGGTCCATGAGTCCATGACTTTTGGTCTCAGTTCTGGTCTGTTGAAGTCTGTTGTATCGTTCTGGCTCCATCAAATCACTAAGTTTTGACACGTAGGCGTCCAGACAACTTATCTCAAGGTCTCCATGTTTTTAGTTTGATGCTTAAGACGACTGTTCCCTACTGGCAATTTGTCATTTCTGAAACGTCCCGCAAACGTCATCCTGCATTCTGTGATATGAGTCTAATGGCCTCTCGATTTTGTACACAAACTGGAGAATAAACCCACTCTGCACCTCTGTCGTAGTCTAGTGTATTATTTAACTGCCTCACTAGAACACATTATAGTGTATATACTTATAAATAAGGAGGGCTGGGCAAGTTAACGCGTAATTATTGCGTTAATGCATGTTGCTTGCATGCTTTTGTTTTGAAAAGTCTGTTATTGGCTGCTGCGCAACCGGAAATCAGTAAACATGCAGAAAAGCTAAAACAGACATGGAAAACGGTAAAAATCAGTGAACTTTACAGTTCAGGTAGCAACTCAGGTAGAAATATTAACAATTCTGTCTGGAAAATATTCTGGACTGCAACAAAACTTTGGTGTCATTCCTCCATGTTCCATCAGATCTGCTCCATGTGTTCACTGTCCTGCTGTTCTCTAGCTGGTTACTTCAGTGCAGCTCCATCTAGTGGCTCAGATGTGTAATGACAACAGAAAGTCCAGTCCTCCATTATAAAATAAATTCAGTTCTGTGGCCCGTTTTTTAATTTTGTATTTTTGATCCAAGTCTAAAATTGAAATATAAAAAAAACTGGCATTATTTTTCATTTTTTGTGTTAGATTAAAAAACGAAAAACGTAATAAAATTTCACTTTTTATTTTTATTTATTTTTTTATTATAGATTGACAATTGAAAATGGAATGAATGGAAAGCTTTACTTTATTTGACATTTTTTAAGATGAGATTTACACTAAATATGTGTTACTGACAAGTGCTGATGTTAAAAGTGTTTGAACAACAAATGTTATGGCACTTTAGGTTATATGGCAGCAGAACATTTAAATAAAAGTGACCTTTACACTACTTTTGAATTCATTATTTGATTTTTCGTATACAATGCGATTAATCGTGATTAATCAGGGAAATAATGCGATTAATCGTGTAAAAATGTTAATCGTTGCCCAACCCTATAAACAAGATATACCCAAATTTCTAAATTACATGGCGTCCCATTTGGTGTTTCATTTGTTTTTCTGCGTTTGTCTACTACTTCCATTCGCTGCGCTCCACAGTAAATTAACCATTTCACACCCTGCTGTGTGGCTCGAATTTAACTTTTAAGACTTTATAAATCACATAGTGTGAACGCAGCCTGAAATCATGGCTGATGTGTTTGATTCTGATCATTTAAGGCACTGATAATGGGGAAGAATAACACTTTCTCTTTTTTAAATTGACTGGCAGGATGAAATGTCTCCACCTCCACGGCGTTGCTGCGTAGTCGCCAGCTGTGCTCACACACACACACACGCACACACACACGCGCACACACACGTTTGCCATTAAACCCTCAGCGTATGTATAATGCATCGAGACAAGTGGATAACATTCCTTTAATGAGGTCAGTTCCTGAAACATCCCACGAACGCACACTCGCCGTGACACACGCGCCGTAACGTAAACGCTCGTACATGATGGAGCTGACAGAACAGAAACGGCCTCGGGCCCGAACACAGCTGGAGCGCAGCGAGCCCGTCACACACGATCGTATGTGCGTGTGCACGTTGGTAAGGGACGTATGATCGCTGATGGTGGGTCCTCACCTGGGGGAGATGTCACAGCCCTGCTGCATGAAGGCCCCAAGGGAGAACCAGAGAGAGTTAAAGATCCCAAAGTCGTTGGTGGGTTCTGGAGTGTCCTTGTCTTTCTGCTGGTTCTGGTTCTGAGACTGGAGGAACCCTGGAAGAAAAGAACCCAATGACCAGTCCAGTTCACGGTGTCACTGCATCACAACGGGGACGATTTCAACGACGAGGACAACGAACCTGGAGGACGAGAGGGTTCAGAGGACGAGGTGGGCAGAGCTCGTCGAGAGGCAGAGGACGGCCCGGTTTCATCTTCGTCGTCGGAGTCCTCAGTCTGCCACTCGTAGGGACTGAAACGACTGACCTGCAAGAGCGTGAGAGCTATCTGAGTAAACCTGAACAAGCTCCACACAAACTGGATCCTGGGTTTTTATGGTGGTTTTGAAAATGTCCCTAAAAAAATGCCCCTAGTTAACCCAAAAATGGGCACCTGGTACCCTTAGTTCACCCCCAGTTATCACATAAGTTATCACATAAGCCATGTTATCTTTAAAAAAAAAAAAAAACGAGCGGCATGAATATGCTACGTTAGGTCTTAATTCACAGCTCTCATATCAAGTCTCCAGTAGCTACAAAGATGACAGTTTGACTTTTGACAGTCATCTCTCAAAAAAAGGCTCTAATTATACATAAATTAGTGGGATGGTATAGTTAGCTGATGACGTACGCCTGTACAGCTGTCTTGACTGGAGACAAAAACAGTAATCAGGAAAAGAAACCATCCTCAGCGTGGTCGAGGTCATCAAACTCCAGGTAAACATTTATCTACACGGTCGAAGTCTCGAAAAACTAAAGAAGATCTGATCTGATCCAGCTGCCATCCTGGAAACGTCTCAGCGTCCAGCTGTTCACACCTGCAGGACATTGTGACATCACAGACCCAACAAGACTACAATTATCCACTCAGCCTCCCATCACGCTGCGTTTGCTGGACAACATAAAGTTCTTTATGTTTTGCAGCAGGTGGAAGAGCGGGGAGATGACCGACTGCAACAGTCAGCCAAATGTTTTCAGCCGGTCGGCTGGAGGGAAAACTCTTCTATTATGAAGTTATGCCTTTGAAATAAATGCTGCAGGCAGTTTAGCTGAAATAAGCAAGGCCTTCCCAGAAAAAGACATGAACCTTTTGGAGCCACCAGAGATGGAAGTATATATATATATATATATATATATATATATATATATAGTCATGGAAAAAATTATTAGACCACTTTTTTCTTCTTCACTTTCTTGTTCATTTTAATACCTGTACATAAACGTCATCATGTGACTAAAACAGACAGAAAAGAAAACACTGAATGCATAAAAGCAGTGTTTTTTGGCAGTACAACGCCATAGCTATTGATGTAAAAAACTTAAGTGATTTAGGTTATAATCAAGAAAACCATGAAAAATGGTAAGATATCAGCTCTTAAATAAAACTCTTATGAGCAATCTTTGTGGTTATCGTTATGTTTGTCCAAACAAATGTACCTTTAGTTGTACCAGGCATTAAAATGAACAAGAAACTGAAGAAAACAAGGGTGGTCTAATCATTTTTTGCATGAATGTATATATATATATATATATATATATATATATATTCTATATATATATATATATATATATATATATATATATATATATTATATGAAACAAACATTTGATTAATTCCCATTAACTCTTGAAAACACACAGGTCTGTTATTGCAGCGACCCCCCCCCCACCACCCCCCCCACCCCCTCCTCACCAGGAACAGCACCACACTGACTCCGATGTAGGCGAAGACGATGCACATCCAGATCTCGTAGGCCAGCGGGTCCAGGAAGGAGAAGACGCCCGGCTTGGACTTGGTGGGTTTCTTGATCATGATGGAGATTCCCAGAGACATGAAGGGCTTGGTGAAGTCGATCACCTGCTCTCTCACCAGGGTGATGGTCAGCGGGGCGACGGCCATGTCGGCCTTCTGCAGGACGACGGAGAGAAGAGAAGAGAAGCTGTGACGCTCGGCTGCTGAGTCCAACGGACAAGTTCACCGGCTCACAGGAGAAACATCTGGACTGCTGCCGTTGGCTTTTTGAGCTCAGAGCTCCGATCAGCTCGTTGCTCTAATTCCTGTGGACTTGATCAAACTAGCAGAGATCAGTCTTTCTGTGGTGCTGAAACAGAAGCAAACTCATTCTCCACTAGTGTGTCCTACACCAGATGTTTGCTTCAGATTGAATTCCTTCTCATCTCTTTCTTTGTCTTGAGCAGCGACTCTACTCTGAGTTTCTCCCAGATGACAGAACCTCTCACCCTCTAAGGGCGACCCAGTCTCACCGCTGATTTCCAGACGAGTAGTTGTTGGGTCTAGGGCCCGATCGCACACTTCCCGCTAGCCGCTACCTGCAAATTTGCAGTTTTAGGAACCTCCGCTAACCGCTAATGCAATCTTCCGCTTCCCTAAAACAGCTATCTGCTATGCCGACTCCCTTACTCATATTGTAGGTGTGGCAATGGGCGTGTCTTTTGCGTTTCCGCAAATTTGGTATCTTCCGATCGCGGGTTTAGGGTAGCGCTACCCTAAACCCACGATCGCAAGATACTAAGTTTGCGGAAAGCGCAACCCACATGTCTGCATGTAAAAGAGCGCGTCCAAACGGCATAAATGTGCGTCCATCTGGTCACATGTGGACGTCCACAAACGGCTCTACCTCTCGATTACGCATCACTGTTTTACTGTCATACGTTTTTATTCTCTAGAGCAGCTGTTCCCAAACTTCAGAATACCAAGGCCCAATTTGAAATGTGAAAAAATCTCCACGGCCCACTGAAACCTTTAATCACAACGACAGGACAAGAAGCTATGTTCTGACATTTATGGAAGGGGTCAACAAATAAGGTGACACTTGTCATGACAGTAGAATAACACTTAACTGGTTTGTTTAGTTACTTCTTAATTTTTCTAAATTATGTCATTAATATTCTACAGTAATTAAAAACATATTTTAAAAGATCGAGGATTTAAAACATATTTGTTTAATTTTAATGACCTCTCACGGCCCACCTGCAGTACCACAACGGCCCACCAGGGGGCCGCGGCCCACACTTTGGGAATCCCTGCTCTTGAGGTCAGAGGATGTCTGGTCAGCAGTTGTGGCGGATGTGGGAATAGTCACGGCCAGACACGTCAGTCTGTACAGCTGTGGCATGATCTCATCCAGATGTTGATGTGGAGGAAACAAGGAGATCTTTGGGACTTTTCCCCTCGAAGTCCATCATGGCTGACATCACAGTCACGTCTGTTTTAAACATCAGATCATCAAATAGAGCTCCATGGCTCTGGTGTCAAGCTGGAAAAGGTCGGATGAGGGAATTAATTTTCGATACGTCTGAAACTGCTGGTGGTCGAGGAGGGACAGGAACATTAATTGTTCCTGATCTATAAATCGGTTCTGTATCTGGCAGATAAAGTTGTCCAGAACACTGTTGTGGAGTTTCTTGTACTGTATCCCTTCGTGCACTGGCCCTCTCCTTGCGCTCTGATTCGTTCTGCAGTATTTTAAAAGGCACATCAGCTGTCCCAGACTCCCAGCACCCCCTGCTGAGAATATGTTCCTGCAGCTCTGCCTGATCGTGTTTACTGGGAGGACACCAACTATCTGGGACTTTCAGGTAGCTGATAGGAATTAGCTGTGTAAAAATATTTACATGTATTTATCAGTGCAGAGGAGGAGAAGGAAGGAAGAGGAGGAAACTCTACAGATGAGCTGCACATGAGAGCTGCTCTGATCTGGATGAAAAGACGCTCCATAGCGGTTAGCGGTTAGCACAACCTCCTCTTAAAGGCAATGGCTACTGACACACTGATTAGTTTACAGGTGGAACGCCCTAACCACTCCTATGGATAATATAGCGGTTAGCGCAGGTAAGATCGCAGGTTTAGGGAGGTGGAAGATTGCATTCTTTGTGGGGGAACGCTCCTCCCGCTACCTGCTATCCCTTAATAGCAGCTTTAGGAGGTTTGGTGGAAGATCAGGCCCTAGATGTCAAAGAGTGAAAACAAAATGAACAGACACCTTGTAGACCCTAACCTCCACCTGTCCTCTAACTGCCTGATCAGGACGCGTCTAACATCTCCACAAACGTAGAACAGTTTTCCACAGTAACTGGATAACAGTGATGAAGAAAACAGATCTTTATTTTTTTCTGTTCCGTTGCTGCAGTTCTGAAGTTAATTAATAATCATTATTTGTGGGATTATTTCTGGAAAGCGTCCTCGCGGAGACATAAATGTAAAGCGCTGTTATGGAGGACCAGGTAGGTCATTTGGACGGTAATTAAATCTTTTTGATAATCAGTAATTAACTGGCAAATAAAAAAAAAACATTACAAAAGTGGACCGAAAATGAATTCAAAGGCTTGTAATTTCTGCACTTTAAAACTGCATCATTATTTTGACTTAAGTATTAATTAAATCATTCCTTCGTTAAACACTCAGGATTGTCTTAATTAGTTTCCAGTGCAGTTTAGTCGTCTATATCTTTATTTCCCCATTAACTAGTGATTATTAAAATGCTTTAATTACTATTCCAGCGTCATCACTGGTCCCTCAGTAATCTGGAGGTCTGTTTTTATTTTTGACTCTCTGGCTGTTTCAGTAACAATATCTGGACATGAAAAAGGAAAGTATTCAAAGTAACTGAGAAAAAAAAAAAACGTTGGGTGGTTTTTCTGGCATTAGAAAATGTTTTGTTGGAGTCGCAGGTGTTTCTTTAAAACTACAGTCAGACGTTATTTGAAGGTGTTGAGTCTCTTTTACCCCTTTTAAAACTATTATTTTAGCACCTGAAAGGATTAAAACAACAACATGTTCATTAGGGGTGAGTATTGGAAAGGACCTCGCAATACGATACGTATCATGGTACTTGGGTCACGATACGATATTATCACAGTATTGTGATATTGCGATATATTGCGATATTCTACCCAGTTAATATCAAAATTAAAAGTAGAGATGAAAAATCAAGTTGCTGTATATGTTCATCAGAACATATAGTTTGAGTCAAAACTATGTGCTTCAAAACAACCTATTTATTGTTTATTATTAGTGTTTTTGAAAAAAATGGAAAAATCGATATTATATTAGGAGCTGAAAATCGCGATATATTGCCAAATCGATTTTTTTTTCACACCTCTAATGTTCATACGGGCCTTTCTAGTCCAGTAATGATATTAATGATAAAATCCTCAGTAGCAGCAGGTCTGAGCTGAAACGTGGAGACGTCGGAGCGCTCACCCCGTACACCAGTTCTCCCACCATGCCGTTCCACATCTTGGACTCGGAGTCTCTGGCGCCGTACTTGCCGTCGCCCACCAGCTCCAGCCGGTACGTGAAGCCCACGTGCTTGGCGATCTCGGAGGCCAGTTCGGCGCAGTAGCCCTCGTACTTGTCGTTGCCCACCAGCTGCTCGTGGTTCTTCTTCAGCATCATGTAGGGAGCTTCCTGTGAGGACGGGACGGTTTCACCAGCCTTATTAAGAAGCGTCTGTGTCTAAAATCTAAAACCTTCTGTCTGGTAAACTGAAGACGGTCTGCTGGATTCAGTGAAACATGAATGTGCAGCCAAATCAAGGTACTTCTGGCTCCTTGAGCCAATGACTGAATTATGGGATGTACGGGATGCAATCAGGTACGGTAAAGCTAGGGATGCACGATAACTGTTTTTTAAAACCGATACCGATAACTGATAACTTTCAGCTTCTAAAGGCCGATACCGATAACTGATAACACACACATATACCTAAGATCATTACATCAATACTTTTGACTCTTTAAATTAATTTTTTCCATTGAAAAACTATTGACAAGCCTCTCAAACATTTTCGTAAAGCTATCAAACAAACCTATTTGATATCTCACATTAACTTAAATAAGGTTCATTACTGACTGATATAAAAAATAAAGGCTCCTTGAACTGATGGAAATACATACATCAGAATTACTAACTGAAAAAGATACCTTTGATTAAAGTAAATGAAGTTCAGTATTTTTTTTAATCTCATGGAAGCTTTAGATGAGAGAGAGGAGAGAAGAGGGAGGGGTTAGCATTAGCATTAGCTCATATTAGTGCGATTTCAAATCTCCATGGAAGCGATTGTTATGTTGTAGGTGGCTGATCAGGTTTTACGTATTAAAGCTTGTGCTTCCCTCCTCGTAGAATTCACTCGGAGGATTCGTCACAAATAACTACCAAACTATCTTCTTCTGAAACTTTAACGAAGTTCCACGCCGCCATGTTTGTTGTGATCAGCACTGTTCCGCAATGCTGCATTCAAAGTGTAACGTAAATTCCCACGTTCCCTCGTTTGCTAGTCGTTCTTTCAGCCTTTTCTATTTTTTTCTTTTTTTATGTGTAACATGAGGGAAAATACTGCGAATATCAATTTAAGTCAACAACTACTAAAATTATGACCGAGTTAACGAGTTGTTTTCTGGCATGAGGGGGTATTCTTGATTTTCCCTGATTGAGTAATTGTTTTTCTGATTATGCCATTGTTACTTGAACACAACATTCACTGCTGGTCATTCAAGACTCAGAGGGAGCGAGGCACTGCTGTGTTGACAGAAATATATATGTTATCGGGGCTATTCGTCATGATATCGGAGTTATTGGGATGATGTCATAATTTCCTGTTATTGGCCCGATAGTTATCGGGTCAATAATTATCGTACACCCCTAGGTAAAGCTGTTGAAACTCTCAGAGCCTCTGCAGAAGAAAGTCACGAGGCCACTTGTGAAAAACCCTCGTGGCATCAGGGACCATCATCAGAGCTGGACCTGCTCCGGTCTGAAAACATCCCGACACCCAGAGGAAGACGGGGTGGTGGTGGGGAGGAGACGTGTCGGTGCGTCAGTCTCACCAGGATGGTGGTGACAACGTAGGTCCGGTTCAGCAGACCGAAGAACTCCTCCTGCAGCGGCCTGTAGACGGCTGTGTTCACGTAGCCTCTCTTCTCGTTCCAGTGGCCGATCTGGACAGACAGCAGAAGCGTCAGACGGAAACTTTCACCTCTGAAACGTCGTTAACGCGTGTTTCTGTCC
The DNA here is from genome assembly GCA_018398805.1 of Hirundichthys speculiger. Lineage (NCBI taxonomy): Eukaryota > Metazoa > Chordata > Actinopteri > Beloniformes > Exocoetidae > Hirundichthys > Hirundichthys speculiger. Next base: position 105,300 of record JAGFBZ010000350.1, on the reverse strand, counting down.
AACGTCACCGGACGGAGACGGATGAGACGGGGACGGACACATCACGTCTTCAGAGACGTCAGAGACGTGCAAACATTTAGATTTTAATGCCGGCGTGCCGCTGAAGAGCTGCTGGGACATAAAAACCCAAAGCATCAGCGGCTCGAGTGCATAATAAACTCTATCTCATCTAGATCAGATGTTCAACGCGTCAGCCGCCGTCTCCCGGTCTCTAATTTCCTGTCTCCGTGTGACGCTCGCTGCCTGGACCGGCTGATCTCAGAGCTGCGTCAGAACAACAATGAGGCAGCTGAAGACGACCCGTCCACCCAACCAGAGGAGGTTGGACGGGTCACCAGTCTCCAGGGCTGGACAGACCTGGGACCGGACCTCCTGTGACCCTGATGTGGGTGCAAATAATATAGAAGAGAAAATAAGAACAATGCAATGACTCTTTGATTTACTTGGACTTGTCATTCCAGCATATTTCTTTGTTTTTCTTGTCTGCTTGATTTGGTTAACATGGACCCGTCTTTTAAAGTTCAGTTCTGCAGCCCAGTCAAACAGGAGTTAGTGTCTAGTGATGGTGAAAACCAGGGACTGATATATAATTTCAGCAGCTGATCGCAGTGATGATCACAGAAAAGCAGCGTCTCTGACGTCTACCAGTCTTTGAGGAGCAAAGTCTCTGAATGGAGACGTCGCTGTTTTCTGTCCCAGTCCTCAGTCCCAGTTGGGGTCCAGAAACCACCAATGACTGCCTTTCTTCTGCCTCCTTCTTCTGTCTTTGAAGAAGCTCGACAGAAAGACGAGAGTCTGCAGGTTTTCATACCGAGCGACTGCTGATTTCACTGATCATCTCAACTCTAATCAGACGAGAAGGAGCCAAATACTGGAGGGAGCGAAAACCTGCCGACTCTCTGTGGAGCCACCAAACCCTGACCCTAAACCTGACTCTGACCCTAAACCTGACCCTAAACTTAACCCTGACTCTGACCCCGATGGAGGAACAGGCGGCTGCACCTTCCTGACCCTGGTCCGATGACTGGCTGAGCTCCATCACCCTGCCAGGGACCCTGTAGTTGGTCCGATGCCCTCGCTCGTCGACTGGACATGACCCGTCAGTCCCTCCAGACGAACCTGCAAACACACACAGTTTCCCTACATGAGCGGGCCCCCCAGGGTCCAGACCTGGACCCCACTGAGGGTCTCTGGGATGAGCTGCTACATCTCCCCGACATCAGTGGGAGATCATGGATGAATACGTCATAAAGCAGTGAATGACTCAGAACATCGGGTCTGCTCCTCTGGTTCTACTGGTGCTGGAGAAGGAAGCTGGAGGAGTTGTCGGGGAGACGACGTCCCCCAGCGTCTTCTTGCGTCCCCACCTGCTGCAGGGCTCTCTGGATGTCGATGCCCTGCCCCCAGGGGGCGGGAGGGTTGGCCAGACACTCCCCTGCGTTGCCACGGCGAGAGATGTCGATCCGCTGCCGCCGCAGGTTCTGGAAGGCGGTCGCCATGACGTTGACGCCATCGTAGGTCAGAGCTCCTGTGTACTGAGACAAGACGGGAAGATCAAAATCCACCAACAGCCTCGTCTAGTCAGGTTACTGAGGTGCAGGTGAGACACGCAGGTGAGACACGCAGACAAGCTCGATGAATAAAGAAGGAAGACGTGGAAACAGAGCAGTCAGGTGTTACCGACAGCGGTCAGGTGTTACCGACAGCGGTCAGGTGTTACCGACAGCTGTCAGGTGTTACAGACAGGAATCAGGTGTTACCGACAGCGTTCAGTGTTACCAGACAGGTCAGGTGTTACCGACAGCGTCAGGTGTTACCGCAGCGGCCAGGTGTTACCGACAGCGGCCAGGTGTTACCGACAGGAGTCAGGTGTTACCGACAGGAGTCAGGTGTTACCGACAGCGGTCAGGTGTTACCGACAGCGGTCAGGTGTTACCGACAGCGGTCAGGTGTTACCGACAGCGGTCAGGTGTTACCGACAGGAGTCAGGTGTTACCGACAGCAGCGATGCTTCTTCTAGAGCAGCTTCATTCTCAGAGGATGGAAACGTCATCGTACGAGACAAGACTGACACCAGGAGTTTATTCTTTAATAAATCACCAGCTGTCACTCTGAGTCGCGTCAGGTTTGCAGCAGGTGGGTTTTCTGTTTAAATGTTAAACTAAAGCCAGCTGAGGACCTCTAAAGACCTCCTGAACAGAAGGAGATGATGCAGAAGTTCAGTTCTCCTGTCGTCTCTTTGTGACAACAGTTCAAATCCTCTGATCGCAGTAGAAGTTTAGCCTCAGATGAACAGAAAGTGTTTTTCAGTGCCATTTTTACTTAAGAAAAAGTGAAAAAAAACTCCTGTAGGTGATCTTAAGCAATGATTCAGCAGATCCACAAAACCAGGAGATAACTTGAAGTTTCCTGCGTGATTTTAGCAGTTTCTCACATGGCTGTGGATCAGTTCTGAAGCGGTTCTGGAGCAGGTCTGGAGTAGTTCCGGAGTAGTTCCAGAGTAGCTCTGGAGTAGTTCTGTAGTAGTTCGGGAGTAGTTCTGGAGCAATTTCAGAGTAGTTCTTGAGCATTTCTGATGCAGTTCTGGAGCAGTTCCAGAGTAGTTCCGGAGTTGTTCCGGAGCAGTTCTGGAGTAGTTCTGGAGTAGCTCTGGAGTAGTTCTGTAGTAGTTCCAGAGTAGTTCCGGAGTTGTTCCGGAGCAGTTCTGGAGTACTTTTGGAGCAGTTCTTGAGTAGTTCCGGTGTTTTTCTGGAGCAGTTCCGGAGTAGCTCTGAAAGTAGTTCTGGAGTAGTTCCAGAGTAATTCTGGAGTAGTTCTGGAGCAGTTCCGGGGTAGTTCCCGAGTAGTTCCAGAGTAGTTCCGGAGTTGTTCTGGAGTAGCTCTGGAGTACTTCTGGAGTAGTTCGGGAGTAGTTCTGGAGCAATTTCAGAGTAGTTCTTGAGCATTTCTGATGCAGTTCTGGAGCAGTTCCAGAGTAGTTCCGGAGTTGTTCTGGAGCAGTTCTGTAGTAGCTCTGGAATAGTTCCGGAGTTGTTTTGTAGCAGTTCTGGAGTAGCTCTGGAGAGGTTCTGGAGTAGTTCCGGAGCTGCTCTGGAGTAGTTCTGGAGCAGCTCTGGAGTAGTTCCGGAGTAGCTCCGGAGCAGTTCTGGATCAGTTCTGGATCAATTCCACAGTAGCTCCGGAAAAGTTCCGGAGCAGTTCTGAAGCAGTTCTGGAGCAGTTCCAGAGTAGTTCTGGAGCAGTTCCAGAGTAGTTCCGGAGTAGTTCTGGAGCAGTTCCAGAGTAGTTCCAGAGTAGTTCTGGAGCAGTTCCAGAGTAGTTCTGGAGCAGTTCCGGAGTAGTTCCAGAGCAGTTCTGAAGCAGTTCTGGAGCAGTTCCAGAGCAGTTCCAGAGTAGTTCTGAAGTAGTTCCGGAGTAGCTCCGGAGCAGCTCTGGAACAGTTCTGGAGCAGTTCCGTAGCAGTTCTGGAGAAGTTCTGGTCCATCCTTCTTCAGGTCTCTGTGACTGTGGGACGCTGAGCTCATGGTGGCTCTTGTGAGGTCGTTTCAACCAGGTGGAGTTCTGGAGGTCTGGACCAGAACCTGGATTCTTCTCTTTTACAGCACCACTACTGACCCAGCTTCAGCTGTCAGACAGACGGACTCACGTTTGTGAGGTACTCCGTATTACCTGCACATTTCTTTTCTCTTTTTGGCTCCATATCTGATAAATGAAGAGTAAAGTGAAAAAAGCTCCAGTGTTCATCTGAGATTGTTTATAACAGACTCACTATGATCAGAGGATTTAGATTTTTTTTTTACACACAAAAAAAAACAGGATCAAAAGGGAGAAACTAAGTTTTGCACGTTCATATTTTTTTTTCAATTCTCTTTGAGAAAGACAAGGCTTGAGCTGTCAGACAGTTTTTATTTCATCTTCTAACTTTCTTCAAAAGCGGAGAGGGAAAATATTTTCATGGAAACAGACAATCAGCCGTCTGTCTGGAAACTATCAGGGTTTCTGTTCTCAGAAAACCCTGTTTTGGTCTTTGTTTTCTCAGGTGCTCCTCAGATCTTCAAAGCTGAGACAAAAAAAAACCTTAAACGCCTCCTGAAGTGTCCTCAACACTTCAGCCACCGTCCTCTGCTCTGGAGACCTCTGACGCTGCTGCAGGACGTCGTGGCCCAAACACGAAATGTGAGTCAAAACTCACATTTCCACCAGACATGAACGTGTTCTCCTGGACTCGTTCTGGAAGCCACGACGCTGCGTGATCTTCAGAGAACATCTGGCCCTGCACGGCGCTGCAGCTGGGCTATAAATACTCTCTAAGACTCTTTGATTGCACCTTCCCGGCGTGTTAAAAATAACCGACAGCCTCTGTTGAGTCACTGACAGGAAGGAGTCAGGTGTTTTCAGCGCGACGCAGGACTCGTCTCTACTTTAATGCTGATGTCAGCAGCTCTCGGATGAAAGGAAGAGTCGTAACTCATGACGGTTTAAGGTTCCTCGTCTGGATCATCTGCTACTCCATCGCTCACTCTTATGTCAGTTACTGCATTGGAGCGGGGGGGGGGGGCTTAACAGATTTAGACATGATTTCAATAACACGCTGCACACTGTCTGTTATGATCAGACTGAACTGATGACATCACCAACCACAGCTGTATCAGAGCTCCAAACCCAACATCTGTGTCTTCAAATGACGCCACTCAACAACCAGACAAACAGATACAGCTGGTTTCATGGCGACGCTTTCAGCAGGTGTGTGCGCGTGCATGTGCACCTTGAGCCTCCTGCGGATCAGTTTGAGGTCTTTGCTGTCGAAGTCCATCCAGTCCTGGTTGATCTTCTCCACAGCTGGATCAGACCGGTTCACCAGCTGGAAGCCCGTCACGTTCGGCCCCAACTTCTGAAACTCTGTGACGTTTAAGTCCATGAAGCCCTGAGATGAAACACACACACACACACACACACACACACACACACACACACACACACACACACACTGAGCCTCAGGACTCACTGGTGACTCCCAGTAAACAGTCATTGCCTAACCCCTAACCCCTAACCCTAACCCCTAACCCCCAACCCCTAACACCTAATCACTAACCCCTAACCCTAACCCCTAACCCTTAACCCTAACCCCTAACCCTAAAGCCCTAACCCCTAACCCTAGCCCCTAACCCTTAACCCCAACCCCCTAACCCTAACCCTAACCCTACCCCTAAACCCTAACCCTAACCCTAACCCCAACCCCTAACCCCTAACCCCTAACCCCTAACCCCCCTAACCCTAACCCCTAACCCCTAACCCTTAACCCTAAAGCCCTAAAGCCTTAACCCCTAACCCTAGCCCCTAACCCTTAACCCTAACGCCCTAACCCCTAACCCCAACCCTAACCCTAGCCCCTAACCCTAACCCTAACCCCTAACCCTAACCCTAACCCTAACCCTAACCCCTAACCCCAACCCTAACCCTAAACCCTCATCCACTGGAGGAACTGGAATCCACCACAGGAAACTCATGTAACAGGACAGAATCTTGAATCCTGGTCCGAATGTTCTTTAAATGTAAAAGAAGCTTATTTCTGCTTCTTCAGCTCCACACTTGCTTCTGTATGGATGACATCAGCATAAATTAAACCAGGACAAAATGATTGTCAGATCTCATGAAGCCATATTTTACTCCAGTGAACATAAAGAACATCTCAGAGCATCTCCTGAAAAGATCAGCTCATTGTGACTTTGATGGCAGCAGAACATCTGGAGAAGTTGGAACAGGAGCAACTAAAGGCTGGAAAAGTGACTGAAACAAATCAGGAACAAATAGAGGAACGTTGAAGAACTGATTAGATTAATTATCAGGTCAGTCACATGACTGGATGTAAAAGGAGCATTTCAGAGAGGCGGAACCTCTCTGATGTAGAGATGGACAGATGTTCACCAATCTGAGACAAACTGCAGCTAAAAAATGTGGAACGATATCAGAAAGAAGATCCACCACCTAAACTTAATCAGGCAGCTCAACAGCTGCATCTCTGATGATCTGAGGTTGATTCTGGTTATGGTGACGATCGTGGGGTGAGGAACATCTGGACAATAAAGCATCAGCGCAGGAAGACATTTACAGGTTTGAGAGCAGCATCTGCTCCCATCCAGACAATCTTTTTCAAGGAACGGCTAAACCTCAGCATGAACCACATGCTACATCTGTTACAGATGTGTGGCTTCGCAGCAGAGTTGTTCAAGCATCTGCTGCACTTTTCAGAAGCTCTGATGATTCCTGCCATCAGACTCACAATGATACCTAAAAGATCTGGTTTTATGGGACCTGCAAAGCACTGCATCCTGTTTTTATGTACATTTTATAGCGTCCCAGCTCTTCGTAAGCTGAACGTACAACTCCAGCCAGATGTTTCTCATCTGTTTGACGGACAGGCGGGAGCTTTGACTCACCAGAGTGGCCAGGATGTAGTGGTAGTTCTTCAAGTTTCTCTTCTGAGCACCAATCTGCACCAGAGACAGAGAGAGAGAGAGAGAGAGAGAGAGAGAGAGAGAGAGAGAGAGAGAGAGAGAGAGAGAGAGAGAGAGTCGGAACAAATGACATGCTAATTACGTTTTCTGATCTTTCTATCGATGATAAAAAAAAAAGCGTCCATCACGCATTCATCAGTGCGTGTGCATGTGCGTGTGCATGTGCGTCCTCTCAAACGGCTGCTAATTGGACACTCAGCTCCTCTTTGAGGATTTAATTGCTCGTCATCGCCATCAGGGAGAGATGAAAAGAGGGCGTCCTCCCATTTATGAGTCAACTGACAGGAAGGGAGAGAGAAAAGGAGGAAGGGGCCAGGAAGAAGGAAGAAAGATGGAGAGGAAGAGGAGGAGGAGGCAGTGGACAGATGAAAGGGGGATGAGGAGGAGGATGAAGCAGGTGCTGGCTGCCGGTCCTCTCAGGTCCAGCTCTTAACGAGGATCAGTCAGCAGCTGCAGCGCTAAATGTCCCTCCTCTTCCTCCTCTTCTATCCATCACCTCCTCCTCTCCTCTCTCAGTTTGTACTTCATCAAACTAAAACTGCAAATGTAACAATTATCCTAAAATCCCCCTGATTTACGTCAACAGATGCTGAAAGACGCTCTGCAGAGACCAAAAATGTAACGAGCGAAAAGAGCAACAACTCTTCCCATCGTCTCAGAAGCTGAATGTGAAGGTTATCTACCGCCGTAGCTGTCAGCAGGAGGCGGGGACGAGGAAACAGGTGCTTCACGACTTCTAACGTTCTTTTGCTTTGGCTGATGTCATCGTGCTGATTGTGAAACTTCCTGCAGAGGCTCAGAAGTGACAAACGCTCTGCAGGTTATACAGAGTTGGAGGTCTGACCTGAAGGGGGCGCTGCCCTGCAGCTCAGGCTGAAGGACAGTCGGCCGTCCGGATATATTTTATTCAACAAAAACAAAAAAGCAAAAGTCCAAGAAAACTACAAAATCCCCAAAAGTAATCCACAAGAAAGGAAAAAACACAAAGTCCAAAATAAAACCAAAAAATCCACAAAAGTGATCTAAAATGGAAACAAGACAAAATCATGGAACAAAGATCTACTTACATAAGAGACAAAAAAACAGAAGACAAAAAACAAACCGACATATAAACCCGTGGACATGAAGACTATGGACCAGCACAGACAGGGGAGATGATAAGACTTAAATACACAGGTCAACAAACGAGAGACAGGTGCAGACAATCAGGATAACAAGAGGGAAGGAAGCAAACCTGAAAACAATGGAGACGAGACAGACTTTCAAATTAAAACAGGAAACAGGTGACACAAAAAACACGGATGGACGCCAACTTAACACAGAACATAAAAGGAACCAAAATGGCCGCCCCAGACCATGACAGGTGCAGTCACACGTCACATCTAAAAGCTGTTCCAACGGGTTTTTGTTTTGTTTTTGTCACTTCCTCAAAAAAGAAAAAGAAAAGGACAGTAAAAGTTGAGATTTGTGGCTTCGGTCGATCCAGACGGAGGACGAAAATGAGAAACTGCAGGACTCGAACAGCTGCAGCATCAGTCGTAAAAGTAACGACAGTCAAACGCGGTCCTTCATCGAGACGACTGTCGGGAATAAACTCCCTGGAGGTTCAGTGAGCGACTCACAGATGTTGTTGCGTCATTCACCCGCTTGGACCGAGGCAGGCTAAACGACCGATGGTCCTGCGACACTGGTGATGGTGGCTCAGCAGTGGCATCATGTCATCGTTGCCGCTCTGATGATTTGGGTACTAAGGCCTCGATCGTACACCCCCCGCTAGCCGCTACCCGCTACCTGCAAATTGCGGGTTTAAGAACCTCCGCTAACCGCTAATGCAATCTTTCGCTTCCCTAAAGCTGCTATCCGTTATGCCGACTCCCTTACTCACATTGTAGATGTGGCAATGGGCGTCTTTTGCTCTTTCCGCTGGTAGCGGGTAGCGGGTAGCTAAGATCTCTGGGACATTTCCCCTCAAAGTCCATCATGGCTGACTACACAGTCACTTCTGTTTTAAGCAGGTCAGATCATCAAATAGAGCTCCGTGGCTCTGGTATCAAGCTGGAAAAGGTTGGATGCGGGAATTTATTTCCAACATGTCTAAAACTGTTGGTGGTCGAGGAGGGACAGGAACATTAATTGTTTGTGATCTTTAAATGCGCATCCAATGATTCGTTCTGCAGTATTTTAAAAAGCACATCAACTGTCTCAGACTCCCAGCAGCCCCTGCTGAGAATATGTTCCCACGACTCTGCCTGATCGTGTTTACTGGGAGGACACCAACTATCTGGGACTTTCAGGTAGTTGATAGGAATTGTGTGTAAAAATATTTATATGTATATATCAGTGCAGAGGAGGAGGAAGGAAGAGGAGGAAGCTCTACAGCAGAGTCCCATTCATCTTTACTGTTATGCAAAAGGAATTTTTTGTGTGTCAGTGAGTGAAAGTCTAATCCAACTGTAGAACAACAACATTCATCAGTCCGTCGCCTCAGCTCATCGTCACTGCCTGAGAGCCACCTGAGACTTCACCCAAAACTAAACTAAATGAACCAAAAGAGCTGAGAGGAACACCACCTGATCATTTCAGCCAAAACCAAAGTGAGCAGCTGAAACCGACAGCTTCACAGAGCAGAACAACACCTGACACTCTGGTCGCTGTCAGCCAGTGACAGTTCAGCAGGAAGTTTCCCTGATGACGGCTGGTTTCTGAGCAAAGAGCAGGCAGGAAAAAAGAGACAAACGCGTCCTTTATCTCTCCGCTGACCCCTCTGGTTCTCCTGCCGTAACACTTCTAACGATGCTTTTTAGCGGGAGGTCATCTTCGTGAACCGTTAAATCCTGACACGCTCTCGTTCTCTCCGCTCTGCTGCTGCCAGGAAATTATCAGTGAAGCCGAAGACACAACTCTGTTCAGATGGGAGCTGCAGACAGCTGCGACTGTGGAGCGAACGTGATCAGGATGCAACCAGAGAGAGGACGAACGGTAACTCAATGTTTGTGCACCGGCGCGTCAGTGACGGGTTCAGAGGACAGGACCATGAGATGGAGCCCAAAGGGAGGCGGATACAATATCTGCAGGAGAGTCTGCAGACGGGACTGGGCTTGACTTTCAGTCCCAGTAGTCCCTCAGTGGAGACACAGACAAGTAAGCTAAAGAGACGTCCTCCCAGAGATGACCTCCACCTGTCTATATAGACGTCATCCCAGTGTTGTCCTCCACCTGTCTATATAGACGTCATCCCAGTGTTGTCCTCCACCTGTCTATATAGACGTCATCCCACCCTTCTATATGTCTTCCATTCTATATAGACTCATCCCATCGTTGACCTCCACCTGTATATATATGACGTCATCCCAGCGTTTATCTCCACCTGTCTATATAGACATCATCCCATCGTTGACCTCCACCTGTCTATATAGACATCATCCCATCGTTGACCTCCCCCGTCTATATAGACTCATCCAGCGTTGACCTCCACCTGTCTATATAGACGTCATCCCAGCGTTGACCTCCACCTGTCTATATAGACGTCATCCCAGCGTCCACCTCTATATAGACCATCCCAGCGTTGACCTCCACCTGTCTATATAGACGTCATCCCAGCGTTGACCTCCACCTGTCTATATAGACGTCATCCCAGCGTTGACCTCCACCTGTCTATATAGACGTCATCCCAGCGTTGACCTCCACCTGTTATATAGACGTCATCCCAGCATTGACCTCCACCTGTCTATATAGATGTCATCCCAGCGTTGACCTCCACCTGTCTATAGACGTCATCCCAGCGTGACCTCCACCTGTCTATATAGACGTCATCATCCCATCGTTGACCTCCACCTGTCTATATAGACGTCATCCCAGCGTTGACCTCCACCTGTCTATATAGACGTCATCCAGCGTTGACTCCATCTATATAGACCTCCCAGCGTTGACCTCCACCTGTCATATAGACGTCATCCCAGCGTTGACCTCCACCCGTCTATATAGACGTCATCCCAGCATTGACCTCCACCTGTCTATATAGACGTCATCCCAGCGTTGACCTCTACCTGTGTATATAGACGTCATCCCAGCGTTGACCTCCACCTGTCTATATAGACGTCATCCCAGCGTTGACCTCCACCTGTCTATATAGACGTCATCCCAGCGTTGACCTCCACCTGTCTATATAGACGTCATCCCAGCGTTGACCTCCACCTGTCTATATAGACGTCATCCCAGCGTTGACCTCCACCTGTCTATAGACGTCATCCCAGCGTTGACCTCCACCTGTCTATATAGACGTCATCCCCAGCGTTGACCTCCACCTGTCTATATAGACGTCATCCCAGCGTTGACCTCCACCTGTCTATATAGACGTCATCCCAGCGTTGACCTCCACCTGTCTATATAGACGTCATCCCATCCCAGCGTTGACCTCCACCTGTCTATATAGACGTCATCCCAGCGTTGACCTCCACCTGTCTATATAGACGTCATCCCAGCGTTGACCTCCACCTGTCTATATAGATGTCATCCCAGCGTTGACCTCCACCTGTCTATATAGACGTCATCCCAGCGTTGACCTCCACCTGTCTATATAGACGTCATCCCAGCGTTGACCTCCACCTGTCTATATAGACGTCATCCCAGCGTTGACCTCCACCTGTCTATATAGACGTCATCCCAGCGTTGACCTCCACCTGTCTATATAGACGTCATCATCGTCCCAGCGTTGACCTCCACCTGTCTATATAGACGTCATCCCAGCGTTGACCTCCACCTGTCTATATAGACGTCATCCCAGCGTTGACCTCCACCTGTCTATATAGACGTCATCCAGCGTTGACCTCCACCTGTCTATATAGACGTCATCCCAGCGTTGACCTCCACCTGTCTATATAGACGTCATCCCAGCGTTGACCTCCCACCTGTCTATATAGACGTCATCCCAGCGTTGACCTCCACCTGTCTATATAGACGTCATCCCAGCGTTGACCTCCACTGTCTATATAGACGTCATCCCAGCGTTGACCTCCACCTGTCTATAGACCATCCTCCACCTGTCTATATAGACGTCATCCCAGCGTTGACCTCCACCTGTCTATATAGACGTCATCCAGCGTTGACCTCCACCTGTCTATATAGACGTCATCCCAGCGTTGACCTCCACCTGTCTATATAGACGTCATCCCAGCGTTGACCTCCACCTCCACATCCCGTGACTCCATGTCTATATAGACGTCATCCCAGCGTTGACCTCCACCTGTCTATATAGACGTCATCCCAGCGTTGACCTCCACCCGTCTATATAGACGTCATCCCAGCATTGACCTCCACCCGTCTATATAGACGTCATCCCAGCATTGACCTCCACCTGTCTATATAGACGTCATCATAGGTTCTCCATCAGTCCAAAGACCTGCATGTCAGGTTAATTGATGCTTCTAAATTGCCCGTAGGAGTGATTGTGAGTGTTCATGGTTGTTCTTCTTCATGTGGCCCTACGATGGACTGGAGACCTGTCCAGGATGGACCCCTGCCTTTCACCTACAGAGAGCTGGGATAGACTCCAGGAGATCCCCGTGACCCTGCAGAGGATTAAGCAGGTCTAGATGATGGATGGATGGATGGATAGTATTGCCAGGATGTATGTACCCTGTCCTCCATATTCTCTTTATTCTATCTTCCTCCTCTTTTCTTTATTTACCCAGCTGGTCTTCACCAGGTAGGTTTCCTCTTACATCCAGGTCCTGATTGAGGTTTCTTCCTCTTAAAGTGGAGTGTTTTTTTGCTACTGTTTGGCTTGAAGTTTTTTTTCTTCCACTACAGAAGTTTTTTTGACTTGCCATTTTTCTTTGATTAGGATTTAATATTATAATTTTAGTTAATGATATTTGCTCGTGGGTCTCTGTAAAGCACCTGGAGACAATTTGCATTGTGGTAGACACTATATAAATAAAATTGAATTGGTTTGGGTATCCGCAGGTCTGAAGAGCTGTCTTGATGCTCTAGTGCTCCTTTTCATTCCCTTCTGTCGAAATGGGAATATTATCGTCCCGATGGTGTAAAGTACTGATGATGGACTGTCTGTGTTCGTAGTGGGTGGTGTGAATAAAAAATAAAAAATCACAGGTATTGGTTTGTGTGAGAAGACCAACAACGTCAACTCCTACACAGCAGTTTTCCAGGTGGTTTCACAACCTCTCCAACCTTGATTTAATCGGTTGTGAGACCTTGAAATTAACCAGCAGTCAGTTTGAACTGAAGGAGCCTTCTGGTTAGAGACCAGATGTCCTCTGGAGCCGAAACAAGAACGTCCAGTCGCTTTGCTTCCGGCTGTTGAGGAGTGGCCTCTGAGGAAATTCCTCCGGAGCTTCAGTTTCACACAAACACAGTGTTTAGAGGACGGCAAAGATGCTCTCATTTAGCTCTTCGCTTCCCAGAAGTGAAGCGACTGGAGGCGAGTATGTACTCCACCGCCGTCATGACAGGAAACGGTGCACCTGAGAGACCGGCTGTTTGTTCACAGGCTCCTGTCAAACCGGCTCTAATAGTCTCTTTACAGCTGGCAGACAGCAGCTCCCCAGAGGGAGCTGGGAGGAGGAGCTGGGAGGAGGAGCTGGCGTTAACAGAGCCCGGAGTAGAGACGGAGAAAGCGTCATGTTGTCCAGAAGGTTCTGGTCACGTAGTGCAGCAGAGGGCCTGGTCTTTTTATTAACTTTTTATAGCTTAATCATCCTCAGAAGAAACTCATCTCATTTAATACACAGTGACTAATTAATCTCTGTCTGCCATCTGCTTATTACATCCTGTGCTGCCTTATCGTGCTGCGTATTGACTCCTCTTCTGTTCTTGTATCATTCTCAGCATTGATCCAGACTCAACACGGACCTGAAAGCACTCAGTAACTTCACTGTTTTTTTTCTTGTCTTTCTTATTGTTTCTTATGTTTTTAGTGTATGGTGAGAAATTTAACACTGAAATTCATGCTGTTGGCTGAATATTATGGTATTTTGCTGGATATTTCTGCTCATCGTGAACGCTCGTATAGATGGAAGGAATCAGAGAGTCTGGGAGAAGACCTGAGACCATTTAGTCGTCCTCGGAGCCCCCTGGGGACGGAACAAAGGACAGGAGAAGGCACTCTGTCATGGCGTCTTTTATCTCTTTGTCTCTTTGTCCTCTACACATGTAGACAGTTTTATTAAAACTGGTCTCTGGCTGCAGACCAACCAGTTCACAGCAACTATAATCTTAGTTGATGATATTTGCTTGGGGGTCATGCTCTGGGTCTCTGTAAAGCGCCTAGAGACAATTGTCATTGTAACAGACGCTATATAAATAAAATTGAATTGAAATTGAACTCCAGTTTCAAACAGACATGGAACCGTTCCTGTGACGAAGATGCCTGCTTGATGTGTTTATTTTTCTCAGAAAAGCCTTATTTTTGTCACTTAGTTCTTTGTGATATATCTTGAAAGCTCATTGATGCTACAGATATGCTGAGATCTGAAAGAAATGCAGTTTTACTTTCCTCCAAATAAACTACTGAAAAAGATTCAAGACACATACGTAGAGACGCCCAACAGTTGTAAAGATGTCGTCCAAGAGGCGGTCGTACATGGTGTTCTTGATTGTTGAGAAAGATGGCAAGGTTAGCTTCATTTAGATCAGTCCTTTTCCAAATAGTGGGGCATGACCCTCTTGGGGGGAGGGTGCCAAGGGGGGTACGTGTGACCCCGGGGAACATGCTTTTTTTTGCCATACTGGAATGACGTGTAATTGCATATATACCCCAGTAGGGGGCAGTGGTGCTCTCATTGTCACAGCAGGGGGTATTAGCTATATTGTGTCGGGTTTTTTTGCACGGACATGTGCGCCCACAGCACAGAGCAGGAGATATGAAATGGACAAATCCTCAAGGGACACCACGGAAAATTATTTAACAGGGATGAAAAGAAAGGAGGAGATGATGAGACATACGAAAGTCAGCAGAAATATAAGACGAGGAAATATGACGATGCTGATGTAGCGCTGCTTTACTGTGACTACGGTGGATTGATGCACTTTAAATATTTACAGGCTAAAAAACTGTTTTAATAAAGTTATTTTTTGTTATAAGTTGATCTATATTTCTTTCTTTTTTATAGTTGTATTGACAAATGATAATATTTGTAGTCCTGGTGGAGGGTGGGAGGGGCAAAATGTTTTTTTCTTCTGTGGAGAACCACTGATTTAGACTGAGTCAAAGTCCCGGAGCGTTACTACTGGGGAGGGAGTGTTTATTAGAGGAACTACAGTACAGTGGTACCTCTACTTACGAAATTTTTTTAGTTTCGTAACTTTTTCCCTTGTAAATGCTCCAATCCGTTCCAATGCCCCCAAAATTCGAACATCATTTTTTTTATAAATCATAAAAATGCATCAAAACATGTAACAAATACATGTTACAATTAGATGACTGCAGAATAAACATAAAATGAAAATTTTACATAATAAAATAGAATAAAAATAATGCTCATTTACCTTTTAACTGATATAGTCATCACCTTTTCTCTCTCAGCAGTGGTTTTTGACTGACGTTTGGTAAAGAACCGATCCAAGGACGTTTGTTTTTGTCGGCTTTTAACAATCCTTTGAAAATGTTCAAGGCAAACATCATCACTAGTGGTTGATAGCCTGACTAGTGAACACTTTTTCTGGGTGATTCTTTTCAACAAATTCCGAGATTCAGAGAATTCAGAGAGAGATGCCAGGAGGATGCTAGCAGATAGCCAGGAGGATGCTAGCAGATAGCCAGGAAGATGCTAGGAGATAGCCAATGGCAGAGCAGCTACAAATATGTTTACATTCGGTAAACTCTGGGAGCTGCGAGTAGCAGCTCGTACTGTATTTTTGCCTTTCGTATCCTGAAATTTATTTCGTAACAAGAGGCAATACTTACCGTTGAGGCGTTTCGTAACCTGAAAATTTCGTATGTAGAGACGTTCGTAGGTAAAGGTACTACCGTATTTGAATGTCACCAAATGTCAACCGTACATCTGAATGTCTAAATCCTGCAACAAACCCTCCCAGCGGGGAGGAAACCAGATGTTTCCGTCCTGTTTTTTAGGCCTCTCACCAGGTTGAGGATGAAGTTGAGGCGCTCCAGCTCACAGTCGATGATGATCTGGAAGTCTTTCTTGTAGTCGAGGTCGGCCAGCAGCTTAATGAAGGACGCTTCTGTCAGAGTGTCCAGGTTGACGGAGGTGACGTGCCAGCCCCGCTCGGCCGCCGTGTCCAGGATCCTCTGCAGAACCGTCAGACCTGAGAAGCAACAACAACGGTTACTTATATAAGACACTAGCATGACTTATATCGGATGGTTTTTCTGATGCTGGTGGTGCTGTGACCCATAATCCTCCAGTGGGACAAGCAGAGATGGCTGCTGACCCTGGACACTCAGACGTTTATCTGAGGACTGTGAAGGATGAGCAGTGTAGCTACACTACTGAACCCTGAGACAACGTTACTGAACCCTCCTCCCCTCCGTGACTGGCTGGAGAAATGTTCATCATGGTTGGTGGGAAGCCTGAAGAGTCATTCACCTGACATTTAAGACCACACTCTGCAGAAGAAACTTTGATGTTAACAGTTAAAATGAGGTCACAACTCAAGTAAGAAATGATCACATTCATCACATTAATGGGATTCTGGTCATAATTGCATTAATTTAGATATGTTAACACCTTTATCAATGTATGACATCATTCTGGACTTTGGTCAGCACCAAACGGCTGTTGTTGTCCTCAAACATTTCATTGTCTATGAAGAAATACAGTGCTAATAAATATAATCAGAAATCAGAGACAAACATCTGTATACCCACGTTTGTTGTTGCTGCATTAAATGGCATGTAAACCAGGAACAGTAAATAAATATCCTGAGAGCAAATAACGTAAACACTCCGACGAGAATGTCATCTTATTTTCAGTAATGCCAATGATGCACTTCTTGAGGCAGCTGAATGTGGGTGGAGGTTGGAGGTTGGAGGTTGGAGGTTGAAGGACGGAGGATGGAGGTTGGAAGTTGTAGGTTTGAGGATGGAGGTTTAAGGTTTGAGGTTGAAGGTTGGAGGTTGGAGTATGGAGGTTGGAGGTTGGAGGTTGGAGGTTGGAGGTTGGAGGACAGAGGATGGAGGATGGAGGTTGGAAGTTGTAGGTTGGAGGATGGAGGATGGAGGTTGGAAGTTGTAGGTTTGAGGATGGAGGTTTAAGGTTTGAGGTTGAAGGTTGGAGGTTGGAGTATGGAGGTTGGAGGTTGGAGGTTGGAGGTTGGAGGATGGAGGTTGGATGTTGGAGGTTGAAGGACGGAGGTTTGAGGTTGAAGGTTAGAGGTTGGAGGTTGGAGGCTGTAGGTTTGAGGTTGGAGGTTGGAGGTTGGAGGTTGGAGGCTGGAGGCTGGAGGCTGGAGGCTGGAGGCTGGAGATTGGAGGTTGGAAGATGGAGGTTGGATGTTGGAGGTTGAAGGACGGAGGTTGGAGGTTGGAGGATGGAGGATGGAGGTTGGATGTTGGAGGTTGAAGGACGGAGGTTTGAGGTTGAAGGTTAGAGGTTGGAGGTTGGAGGTTGGAGGTTGTAGGTTTGGAGGTTGGAGGTTGGAGGTTGGAGGCTGGAGGCTGGAGGCTGGAGATTGGAGGTTGGAAGATGGAGGTTGGATGTTGGAGGTTGAAGGACGGAGGATGGAGGTTGGATGTTGGAGGCTATAGGTTTGAGGTTGGAGGTTTGAGGTTGGATGTTGGAGGTTGAAGGACAGAGGATGGAGGATGGAGGACGGAGGATGGAGGATGGAGGATGGAGGATGGAGGATGGAGGATGGAGGTTGGAAGTTGTAGGTTGGAGGATGGAGGTTGGAGGCTGTAGGTTTGAGGATGGAGGTTAAAGGTTTGAGGTTGAAGGTTGGAGGTTGGAGGATGGAGGTTGGAGGTTGAAGGACGGAGGTTTGAGGTTGAAGGTTAGAGGTTGGAGGTTGGATGTTGGAGGTTGAAGGACGGAGGTTGGAGGTTGGAGGATGGAGGATGGAGGTTGGATGTTGGAGGTTGAAGGACGGAGGTTTGAGGTTGAAGGTTAGAGGTTGGAGGTTGGAGGCTGTAGGTTTGAGGTTGGAGGTTGGAGGTTGGAGGCTGGAGGCTGGAGGCTGGAGATTGGAGGTTGGAAGATGGAGGTTGGATGTTGGAGGTTGAAGGACGGAGGATGGAGGTTGGATGTTGGAGGCTATAGGTTTGAGGTTGGAGGTTTGAGGTTGGATGTTGGGGGTTGAAGGACAGAGGATGGAGGATGGAGGACGGAGGATGGAGGTTGGAAGTTGTAGGTTGGAGGATGGAGGTTGGAGGCTGTAGGTTTGAGGATGGAGGTTAAAGGTTTGAGGTTGAAGGTTGGAGGTTGGAGGATGGAGGTTGGAGGTTGAAGGACGGAGGTTTGAGGTTGAAGGTTAGAGGTTGGAGGTTGGAGGTTGGAGGCTGTAGGTTTGAGGTTGAAGGTTAGAGGTTGGAGGTTGAAGGACGGAGGTTTGAGGTTTAAGGTTGAAGGTTGGAGGTTGGAGGTTTGAGGTTGGAGGTTGGAAGATGGAGGTTGGAGGTTGGAGGTTGGAGGCTGTAGGTTTGAGGTTTGAGGTTTGAGGTTGGAGGTTGGAAGATGGAGGTTGGAGGATGGAGGTTGGAGTCCAGCAGAATCTCAACCTCCCAGAACAAAAACAACTCTTTCTCTTCAGCAATCATCCTCATCAACATTAAGACTCATTCTCCACAGATTTTCATCACATCTACAGTCCACCTTTATAACAGGTGTGAGCTGAGGTTTCTTGTAATGTGAAGTTCAATCCTGAACTGGATGCTGTGATGCTAAAACCCAACCAAACATCCAGACCAGCTTTGATTGCAAAGTTTAACAGAACTGAACAAATTCAACCAAACTGAACTGGATGTTGTTTCTGCAGACTCATGGTTTCTGGTTGAAACATCCTTCACACTGCCGGTATCTTGGCTCTGTGGCGGTAAACACGTAACTGACAGATATTTCTGATCCGAGAGGCTCCAGCAGCGTCTCCCTCTGAATGTCAACCTGTTTTCAGAGGATTCAGACTCTTGTGATGTTCTCCACCTGCCTCGGGCTGGACTTGACCTGGTGAAGGTTTAGAGAGCAGCTTCACTCTCAGACAAGCGACGGCTTCATTCATGTTCAAGGAGCTCGATCTGACGACGGAAAAATAAATAACTGTGACAAACTGTCTCAGACGGGATTTATCTGAGGGAAATCTCTTTCATCTTTCACGCTGCATCGTCTTCTGAGTTGTGATCCATTATTTAGGCAGAGAAACCCGACTGCTCACATGAGGTCTGAGAGGAGCAACATGATACCTGCTCTGCTTCTGCAGCACACGCTCCCACTTTAAAGTCTTCTAGAAATCACCAGCATTGGATCAGATTCATCACAAAAACAATGAAATAAAAAAAAATTAAAAAGTATTTTGAATTTTGTTTTAGAATGTATTGTTTCCTGGAAAACAAACCAAAAATAAGATCAACCCCATTTCCAAAAACATTTGGACGCTGTGTAAACCCTAAGTTCAGCAGCTGGATCTTCTCCTGTGAAGTCCTGCTGCTGAGATGATCCAGTATCTGGTTCAGCATCATCCTGCTGGAATATTAAAGGTCCTCCCTGAAGGAGACGTTGTCTGGATGGAGCAGATGTTGCTCTGAAACCTTTATGTTCTCTTCAGCATTGATGGAGCCTTTCCAGATGTTCCAGCTGTCCATAGACACCGATCAACCCCAGACCATCAGAGCTGTTGAACTGATAACATCTGGAGGGTTCCTCTCCTCTTCAGTCTGGAGGACACGGCGTCCATGGTTGGCCCATCTGACCTCAGAACAGTTTTCATTCATCCTCAGACCATCTTAGATGATCTTTGGTCCAGAGAAGATGATGATGTTTCTGGATGGTGTCCACATGTGTCTTCTTCTCTGATGGTCCAGCTCTAACCTGCATCAGTGGACTGTAGGTGAAGTGTTTTGACAGACGGTGGTTTCTGGAAGTGTCCCCGAGTCCATCAGTGATGTCCAGGAGATAATCATGTCTGTTTTTAATGCCGAGCTGCCTGAAGACCTGAAGATCTTCATCATCTAGTTCAGACCTCCATCCTTGTCCCATGAAGACAGAGACTCCTCCTGCTTCTCTGAATCTGTTGATGATATCATGGACTGTAGGTGGTGGATCTTCTTTCTGATACTGTTCCACATTTTTCAGCTGCAGTTTGTCTCAGAGCTTGTGGTTTTTGAGAGATGAAGCAGTGACTCGTGGGCTGAAATGTTGGTTGAAGCTACACTTGTTGTACTCTTTACAATGACATTAAAGGACTTTTCTATGTTCTGTTCTAAAAACAGATTCTGAAGCAGCTGCCTTCGCTCTCTGAATGAACTTAAAATATGAACATTTAAGGAAAACTGAGGCAAATTGAAGCAGCGTCCAAAAACAAGAAAGAAAACTGAGGTCATCCTGACTGCTTCCACAGGAGCTAAGAGGGGTCATCAGCATCCAGATGTTCAGAAGCAGATGTTGATTAGAAAACGGGAAGTCCTCTACATCAGCAGACGCTGTGACAGTTTGCTGGTTTGGATCCAGAACGCTCAGAGAAGCTGTTAAAACCCAAAGAGCCTCTACGGACCTCAGGTTAAAGTTCATGACACTGCAGCTGGAATAAGAACATGTCTGGAAGCTCCACACAGACAGGACACGTCCAACTTTAGGACAGCGTCTCACAAGAGAACAACCGCTTCCACTTCAGTTTGCAAAGTGGCAATTAAACATCTTTACTGTCTTTTGGAATGATGTCCCAGACAGATGACAGCATGGACACATCAGGGACACATCAGGGACACATCAGAGACACATCAGGACCACATCAGGGACACATCAGGACCACATCAGGACCACATCAGGGACACATCAGGGACACATCAGGGACACATCAGGACCACATCAGGGACACATCAGGACCACATCAGGACCACATCAGGGATACATCAGGGACACATCAGGACCACGTCAGGGACACATCAGGACCACATCAGGGATACATCAGGGACACATCAGGACCACGTCAGGGACACATCAGGACCACATCAGGACCACGTCAGGGACACATCAGGACCACGTCAGGGACACATCAGGACCACATCAGGACCACATCAGGACCACATCAGGGACACATCAGGGACACATCAGTACCACATCAGGGACACATCAGTACCACATCAGGGACACATCAGGGACACATCAGGGACACATCAGTACCACATCAGGGACACATCAGTACCACATCAGGGACACATCAGGGACACATCAGTACCACATCAGGACCACATCAGGACCACATCAGGGACACATCAGGGACACATCAGGGACACATCAGACCACATCAGGGACACATCAGGACCACGTCAGGGACACATCAGGACCACATCAGGACCACATCAGGACCACATCAGGGACACATCAGGGACACATCAGGGACACATCAGGGCCACATCAGGGACACATCAGGGACACATCAGGGACACATCAGGACCACATCAGGACCACATCAGGGACACATCAGGGACACATCAGGGACCACATCAGGACACATCAGGGACACATCAGGACCACATCAGGGACACATCAGGACCACATCAGGGACACATCAGGACCACGTCAGGGACGCATCAGGACCACATTAAGGACACATCAGGGACACATCAGGACCACATCAGGGACACACATCAGGGACACATCAGTACCACATCAGGGACACATCAGGGACACACAGGTCAGGGACACGTCAGGGACCACATCAGGGACACATCAGGGACACAGGGACACATCAGGACAACATCAGGGGACACATCAGGGCCACATCAGGGACACATCAGGGACACATCAGGGACACATCAGGACACCACATCAGGGACACATCAGGGACACATCAGGACCACATCACATCAGGGACACATCAGGGACACATCAGGACACATCATCAGGGACCACATCAGGGACACATCAGGGACACATCATCAGGGACACATCAGGACCACATCAGGGA
Organism: Hirundichthys speculiger; assembly: GCA_018398805.1. Classification (NCBI taxonomy): domain Eukaryota; kingdom Metazoa; phylum Chordata; class Actinopteri; order Beloniformes; family Exocoetidae; genus Hirundichthys; species Hirundichthys speculiger. Next base: position 83,689 of record JAGFBZ010000350.1, on the reverse strand, counting down.
CACATCAGGGACACATCAGGACCACGTCAGGGACACATCAGGACCACATCAGGACCACATCAGGGACACATCAGGACCACGTCAGGGACACATCAGGACCACATCAGGACCACATCAGGACCACATCAGGGACACATCAGTACCACATCAGGGACACATCAGGGACACATCAGGGACACATCAGTACCACATCAGGGACACATCAGTACCACATCAGGACCACATCAGGACCACATCAGGGACACATCAGGGACACATCAAGGACACATCAGGGACACATCAGTACCACATCAGGGACACATCAGTACCACATCAGGGACACATCAGGACCACGTCAGGGACGCATCAGGACCACATTAGGGATACATCAGGGACACATCAGGACCACATCAGGGACACATCAGGGACACATCAGTACCACATCAGGGACACATCAGGGACACGTCAGGGACACGTCAGGACCACATCAGGGACACATCAGGGACACATCAGGACCACATCAGGGACACATCAGGACACATCAGGACCACATCAGGGACACATCAGGACACATCAGGGAACCACATCAGGGACACATCAGGGACACATCAGGACCACATCAGGGACACATCAGGGACACATCAGGACCACATCAGGGACACATCAGGACCACATCAGGACCACATCAGGACAACATCAGGACCATATCAGGGACACATCAGGGACACATCAGGACCACGCTCAGGTATGGAGGGGAGCTGAGGAACCACAGCACCTTCTCCTCCCCTTCTGTCTCAACCATTGGCTCCTCAGTGCTGTCTGGGTGCTCCAGAGGTCTGGGACCATGGGGACAGAGGACATTAACCCCAGACAGAGCAGTACATCTGCACTGCCACGGAGGAGAAGAAGGAGAAGGAGAAGAAGGAGAAGGAGGAGAAGAAGAAGGAGGAGAAGGAGGAGAAGGGAAAGGAGGCGCTGCAGTAACCCTCCAAAGCTCTGCTGCTCTGCAGAGCTGCAGACGTGGCTCAGATAACAGTTATTATGTCCTGATACGCAAAACTTTACAACTGTCAAAAAAAAAAAAAAAGTGGAGTCAAACATAAAGGATGGGAGGTGATGCTGGTTGCTAGGCAACAACAAAGGGATGTCGTGGGTGAGGATGTCTCCGGTTGTGAAACATTTGCTGAGTCATGAGTCAGCACCGAAGACGACGTTACTCACTCATTCACTGATTTATTCTCTTCATTTTATTTTGAAATGTTTTTATTTTTACTTATTTTTTCATCAGTTTATTTTTTTAGTAAATAAACTGCTTATTTATTCATCTGATTTTAACTCGACATGTTAAAATAATAATCAGAAGAAGTTATTTTCTTCCTTTGACCTTTGAAACATCGACATCCTCCACCTGCAGATAAGGAGCGACCTTGAACACTTGGATTTTAGTTGAAGTTACTTCTCAGTTTGTCCTTTGATCAACAAGTGATTTTATTCTGCCTCGCAGTAATAAAACAGAAAATAGATCAGTTAGAGAGTCTAAATGTTTCCCAGTGTTTCCAGCCGGCAGCTTTCTGCTGGTTTAACTGGATCATCAGTCCAGAGTCTCCACATCAGCGTTTTACTGCATCTGAACACTCACAGCTGCAGTCGAAGAGACTCAGCAGAACCAGGACTTCAAAGAGCAGAGACACACTGAAGACTGACTTCAAAGACACACACACACACACACACATGCACGCACACGCACGCGCACGCACGCACGCACACACACAGAGGTTTTTTTTTACTGAGATCTGTCAGAAACACCACCTTGTTACGTTCATGTTGTGTGTGTGTGTAGATTATATACACACCATATATATATATATATATATATATATATATATATATATATATATATATATATATATATATATATATATATATATATATATGTGTGTGTATATATATTATATAAAATTGCCCATTTTAGATATTTAGGAGAGAAGCCTCTGACTGTCCGAGGAAAGAAATCGCTTCACTTTTTTTTGACAGTTTTTCATAAATTGGTAAACTTCTGCCCATCTGAACTCCTAAGGCAACGTTCACACTGCAGTGACCCAAATATGATTTTATTTTATTTTATTTTTTATGTCTCTTCACCTCAAATGACATGAATTCTGATTTTTTTTTTTTTTTTCACATCAGACCAGGACCACTTTCGTATGTGCTCCTAAATCAGACATGTACTGAAAAAGAGATAAGAGACAGGTCGCTGGTGAAGATGTTTTTCATATGTCGTCCGTCTCTGACGTCACTGTTCTAATATCTGTCACTGTTCTGTATCGGTGAGATGCAACAACTGCAGCTGCTGCAGCTGTTCTAGATGTTGCAGCTGTAGCAGCTGCTCCAGCTGTTGCAGCTGCTGCAGCTGGTATAGATGTTGCAGCTGTTGTAGATGTTGCAGCTGTTCTAGACATTGCAGCTGCTGCAGCTGTTGTAGATGTTGTAGATGTTGCAGCTGTTATAGATGTTGTAGATGTTGCAGCTGTTGTAGATGTTGCAGCTGTTCTAGACATTGCAGCTGTTGCAGCTGTTGCAGCTGTTGCAGCTGCTGCAGCTGTTGCAGCTGTTGCTCCACTGTTAAAAAGATTCACTCTCTTTAACTCAGTCTTATCCGTCAAAGATAAAAAAAACAAAATGTCTCATCTGCTGCTACATCCCATAATGTCCCTGACCTGTGGACAGTAAACCTGAGTAGTTCATTGTCTTTTAAGTTCTACGTCTCTGTTACACGTGTTGCTGCCATCAGATTCAGATTGAGGTCGTGTGTCTCACCTTCAGCAACATCTGTTTTCTGTGTGTTACTGCAAATTGAATACGGGCTTTTGAGATGTGCAAAACAACAACTATTTCAGATTTATTGTTGCTCGTTAATGATGATAAACGAAAATGATAAGAAGCCATCACTGCAGCTGTTTGAGGGGAAAACACAAAAAAAAGAAAGAAGACATGTGAAAGGGCGTTGCTCATTACAGTCTGTAAACTGATGCTGCCGAGGCTGCTAATGATACACAGTACGAGCTGTAGTTGTACCCCGACTGACAGAGAGACAACCGGAATGATAGATGGAAGATGAAAAGAGGGCAGGAAAATATTAAAGAGTCAGAAACGAAGGAATATAGAGATAAGTTTTATAAACTGAGACACTAATGGGCTCTCTAAAGAGAAAAGGGAAGAGGAGGTAACTGAGGAAAAGAAAACAGAAACGAAGTGAAAGAGAGATGAGAGGAGACAAAGGAAAGAACACAAGGAAATTAAAGGATTAAAGGAAAATAACAGAGCAAAGGAAATATTGGGAATTAAAGAGTAGCGCACTATGTAGTGAGTCGGAGGAGCGAAGGATTGAAGGAAGAAGAAGAGAGCAAAGGAGATGAAAGTAAGAGTGCTGGACAGTTTTTAATGTTCCTCAGGTTCATGGCTCCATGATCAGAATCTCATAGAAGACCAGAGCAACAGGAATGCTGCACATCTGCACACCTGCACAGCTGCACACCTGCACACCTGCACATCTACACACCTGCACAGCTGCACGCAGAACTCGAGACAGCTGCACACCTGCACATCTGCACACCTGCCTACCTGTGCGGTTAGAGAGCTGCTCAGCGTCACTTTGATTGTTATTTTCAGAGCATTTTATTCAGGCTTCAGGCTGCACATGTGATAAAACTGTCATTTTACTAACCTAACACAAATATAAGTTAATGTAACTAAAAATAAAATGACAAAAGGAAACATGTGTAAAACGTGTTTAGGTGACAAAGTGAAACTAAACTATTAAAGTCCAAATAAGGGGCCTAATTTACTGTTTAAAGGAAGTTTGTCCCGTTCTATCAGCTTCTACGCCGGTGTGTCCGTCCAGCGGCGGTTATGTCATCGCTGACTTCGTTGATGTTTATTTCCCCGCAGCTGCTGCCGCTCCTCGTTTTTTCTTTTTTTCCCTCTCAGCTGAACTCTGCGGCGTCTTGTCTGACAACCTCTGGAGCATTAACACCTTGCTCAAAGGCAGCCTGCCTGAAAGACAGCTGGGGACGGGAGGACATGCAAAAGCTCTCTCGGTCCTCTGGACACCTCAACAAGCAGCGAGGAAAAGGTCAACGAAGGGAATTTAAAGAGCTGATGGAAAAATAAAAACACGTCTCTGAATGTCTCAGTGTTCCTTTTCTTCCTTTTCCTCCGTTTTCCAACTTTGACTCAAAACTCGTGATCACGATTAACGTTCAATCAATCAATCGATCAACTTTTATTTGTAGAGCCCTTTACAACGCACAAAGTGCTTTCCATTAAAATTCACATTAAAAAAAAAATTTAATTCGACATAACAATACAATTAAAATTAAATTAAAAAGATCTGACATCATGACTGTGTATTAAAAGCCAGTCTGAATAAATAAGTTTTAAGCCTGGATTTAAAAAGCCCAAAGTCAGTGATGGTGCAGCTTATTAGAGTCTGGGTCCAGAACCAGGAAGACCGGATCACCCCAGAGTTTAGTCCTGGTTCTGGGGACTTCCAGCAAGAGCCCATTAAGGGCTTTAAAAACAAAGATTAACATTTTAAAATCAATTCTAAAAGAAACAGGAAGCCAGTGAAGAGCAAATAAAACTGAGGTGACGTGTTCCTGACGTTAAAAAGCGTGCAGCGGCGTTCTGGACCAGCTGAAGACGGCTGAGTAAAGACTTGGAGACACCAACATACAAAGCATTACAATAATCAGTTCTAGAGCTTATAAAAGCATGAATGTTTTTTTTTCCCAAGTCTGGACGATTTAAAAATTGTTTTACTTTTGTTAAAACCCGTAACTGATAAAAACTGGCCCTGACCACGCTGTCAATTTGCTCGTTGAACTTTAAGCTGCTGTAAAGTTTCTCTCTCCGTGTTCTTTTTATCTGGTGCCTAAATGACAGACTAGAAGCAAAGATCAATCAGAAATTTATTACAATCATGAATACAAAGAATTATTATGCCATACAGAATATTTTAATTGGCCGATGGTGCACCTCTGGACACTTAAGAAAGATGCCAAAAATGCACGCCAGTGTAACTTCTCTCTTCTCTTTTAAAGCCTACAAGAGGCGGACTCATTTCTCCTCCAACATAATGTTCAGACAAATATGGTTATGTTTGCTGCAGGAATGTGTACTGCAGGAATGGGGGTGTAACTAATTTTATCACCATTGCCATGCATACTTCTTTGGAAGAGAGTAGGTCAGGAAGGTCATGAGACCCCAGTTGTCAGGTCATGAAGCAGCCACACTGAGGCCTTTAGCTTTAACAGTTTAAAGTTATAACTGAAAATAATTCTAAATCCTAACACTGCTATCGAAAATAACTCCAAGATTAACAGGAGATTTCAGCTTAAACGATAGATCACCAGAGTGTGCTGAGTCACCAAAGAAAATATATTCTGTTTTATCTTCATTTAAGTGCAGAAAATTTTGCCCTAACCACATTTTAATATCTGCAATGCAGTCAGAAAGGGTTTGAAGAGCACCACTTTTGTTTGGGAGCACAGGAAGATACATTTGCAGGTCATCTGCTTAGCAGTGAAAGGCTAGGTTGTGCCTGGCTATAATAGAGCCCAACAATAGAGTGAAAACAATAGAGAGCCCAGTATGGAGCCTTGGGGCACACCACAGAACAAAGGAGCAGCAGAGGAGGACAGGTCGCCAATCATTACAGAAAAACCTCTGTTTGTCAGGTACGATTCAAACCATTTCAGCGCTGTACCACAAATACCAGCACACTGACATAAAACAGGCGGTCAGAAGCTTCCTTAACTTCACTCCCAGTCAGACTGGTTTTATTCCTCCATCCTCCTCACACCAGCAGACGAGGAGAAAAACTCCCCACGGAGGGATTTACAGACCCTTCCACCGAGACAAGACTGAAGCAGAAATGAGAATGACAAGGAAGAGGAAGAAGAGAAATAAAAGATATGAGTGGGAGGAGTTACTACTGTGTGATTTCAGCAGCTGTATCCATGGCAACAAGGCAGAAGTGTAATTATGCGACAAGTCTGGGTCAATAACTTTTTACATCTTATTGAGCTTTGAACGAGGGTCGGAGCAGGAGGGTGAGATCATTTATGTCATCAAACACTGAGTTCCTGACGCACATGCACGTGCACATGCGTGCACGCACACATGCACTGGATGATTATGGGACAACGAGGACAAGAAGATGAGAGGATGAGCAGAAACAGAGGAGCTGATGTCAGTCTGGGTGAAGTAACAGGATAAAATCCTCCCCCAGTTCTGGTAAAATGGAAGTTTTTCTCGTTCCGTTAGTGAGTCGGATAAAAGCGCTGCTGCAGCTTTCATGTTCTGGTTCTCTGCTGATTCGACAGGGTCCAGAGATGTTTGACTTCCTTCATCGCTGCAGGAGGCAGAACTGACTGAAACTCTTCTGTCTGATACAGTTAATCAAAGAAATAAAACCCAGAAGGCTCTTTCCTCCTGCTGGTCGTTATTCTGTTCCATCGCGTGAACCAGTTAAAGCAGATTCAGTTCGTTATGCAGCAGAGACAGACTCGACCCGACGGCGTGCAGGTAAGTCTCACCTGAGTCGGCGCTGTACATGTAGACGAACCGGGTCCAGTAGAAGTGGTCCAGCAGGGCCATGAGGGGCTCCTGCAGCTGGGGACGCAGCTGCAGGACGAACTGGTTGTTGGTCTGGACGGGGAAGGACGGCGTGACGAAGCAGACGTGCAGCGAACCGCAGAAGGACATCAGCATGTTGACGGTCCGCCGGTCGTACAGGCCCATGATGGCGTAGACGCCCTTGGAGAACTGGGAGCAGACTGGGACGGACAGGAGACAGAAGAAGGACGTTAGTGGAGGGAACTGCCTCGGTCTTTTACTGTTCGTCTGTAGAGCTCACAGGTGCTGACTGGTTTATAAGTGTCACCGACGGCAACATGGTCATGTGATTCATTTAACCAAACAAACAAACAAAAAACAAACAAAGTTGAGCCAAAGACTTTTGGTGAATTATTGTTGGTTTCCTGCTGAATCATTCATGAGTTACTACAGCTGGAGTTTGTTAACTGAAGGCCCAAAGTCTGGTTCCACCAGAATCCACCAGAGCTGGTCCACTAGGAGACCACCAGAGCTGATCCACTAGAGACCACCAGAGCTGGTCCACCAGAGACCACCAGAGCTGATCCACCAGGAGACCACCAGAGCTGGTCCACCAGAGACCACCAGAGCTGGTCTACCAGGAGACCACCAGAGCTGGTCCACTAGGAGACCACCAGAGCTAGTTTAACAGGAGACCACCAGAGCTGGTCCACCAGGAGACCACCATAGCTGGTCCACCCAGAGACCACCAGAGCTGGTCCACTAGGAGACACCAGAGCTGGTCCCACCAGAGAGGAGACCACCAGAGCTGGTCCACAGAGACCACCAGAGCTGGTCCACCAGAGCCACCAGAGCTGGTCCACCAGGAGACCACCAGAGACCACCAGAGCTGGTCCACCAGAGCCACCAGAGCTGGTCCACCAGAGACCACCAGAGCTGGTCCACCAGAGACCACCAGAGCTGGTCCACCAGAATCCACCAGAGCTGGTCCACCAGAGACCACCAGAGCTGGTCCACCAGGAGACCACCAGAGCTGGTCCACCAGGAGACCACCAGAGCTTGTCCACCAGAGACCACCAGAGCTGGTCCACCAGGAGACCACCAGAGCTTGTCCACCAGGAGACCACCAGAGCTAGTTTAACAGGAGACCACCAGAGCTGGTCCACCACCAGAGAGGACCACCAGAGCTGGCCCCCAGAGACCACCAGAGTCCACCAGAGACCACCAGAGCTGGTCCACCAGGAGACCACCAGAGCTGATCCACCAGAGACAAGCTCCAGACCACCAGAGCTGGTCCACTAGGAGACCACCAGAGCTGGTCCACCAGAGATCCACCAGAGCTGGTCCACCAGGAGACCACCAGAGCTGGTCCACTAGGAGACCACCAGAGCTGGTCCACCAGGAGACCACCAGAGCTGGTCCACCAGAGACCACCAGAGCTGGTCCACCAGAGCCACAGAGCTGGTCCACCAGAGACCACCAAGCTGGTTCCACCAGGAGACCACCAGAGCTGGTCCACCAGGAGACCACCAGAGCTGGTCCACCAGGAGACCACCAGAGCTGGTCCACCAGCCACCAGAGCTGGTCCACCAGAGACCACCAGAGCTGGTCCACCAGAGACCACCAGAGCTGGTCCACCAGGAGACCACCAGAGCGGTCCACCAGAACAGAGCTGGTCCAGAGCCACCCAGGCTGGTCCACCAGGAGACCACCAGAGCTGGTCCACCAGGAGACCACCAGAGCTGGTCCACCAGAGACCACCAGAGCTGGTCCACCAGGAGACCACCAGAGCTGGTCCACAGGAGACCACCAGAGCTGGTCCACCAGGAGACCACCAGAGCTGGTCCACCAGGAGACCACTAGAGCTGATCCACCAGGAGACCACCAGAGCTGGTCCACCAGGAGACCACCAGAGCTGGTCCACTAGGAGACCACCAGAGCTGGTCCACCAGGAGACCACCAGAGCTGGTCCACCAGAGACCACCAGAGCTAGTTTAACAGGAGACCACCAGAGCTGGTCCACCAGGAGACCACTAGAGCTGGTCCACTAGGAGACCAGAGCTGGTCCACCAGAGACCACCAGAGCTGGTCCACCAGAGACCACCAGAGCTGGTCCACCAGAGACCACCAGAGCTGGTCCACCAGAGACCACCAGAGCTGGTCCACCAGAGACCACCAGAGCTGGTCCACCAGACGCCACCAGAGCTGGTCCACCAGGAGACCACCAGAGCTGGTCCACCAGGAGACCACCAGAGCTGGTCCACCAGAATACACCAGAGCTGGTCCACCAGAGACCACCAGAGCTGGTCCACCAGAGACCACCAGAGCTGGTCCACCAGAATCCACCAGAGCTGGTCCACCAGAGATCACCAGAGCTGGTCCACTAGAGACCACCAGAGCTGGTCCACCAGAGATCACCAGAGCTGGTCCACTAGAGACCACCAGAGCTGGTCCACTAGAGACCACCAGAGCTGGTCCACCAGAGATCACCAGAGCTGGTCCACTAGAGACCACCAGAGCTGGTCCACCAGGAGACCACCAGAGCTGGTCCAGAGCTCCTGCTCTCTACCGACCTCCAGAAAGATCACCTGTCCTTCCTGAAAAAGCAGACATGCTTATTTTTCTGTGAAATAATTAATTCTTCATAGTATTTGCAGATTTGTACTATGCACTGTTCCGTTGTATTTGATAGTATTTATCTTTCTTTATTATTATTTTTGAGTGCTTAGTGAGCTCATATATCCTTTTAAAAAGAAGATTTTTTTTTATTTCTATTAGGAAAAATCTGTTATTTAAATGTTCCACATTCTTGTGTATTTGCACAGTTACATATTACAACAGTTAACACGTTATCCAGGCTTTGGGCCTCTTTTGACCTCGATGTTGAGTTTGTAAGGTCGTGACTTCTAAGTAAAAAAAAAAATGATGCTAATAAAACTGTTTGTTCTCCTTTTTCCCCAAATTAGAATCGAATAAAGAATCGAATCGTTAAACAGTATCAATAATGGAATCAATTCCCCTCCCTATTAACTATCCGTTCATGTGAAGCAGGAAACATCTAAGACGTGAACCTGTCCTCTCCATCTCCTCTCCTCCTTCCCTCTCTCCTCTTCCTCGTCACCTCTCCAGCTCTTCTGAAGCTCCAGTTTCCATCTTTCGCTGTGACATCAAGGCCAGAAAAGACGAACACGTGTGTTTTAATAAAACTCCTCGCGCTGAGACTCACGTCATCCCGGCGGTTCCTGTCTGCAGTTGGTCACGGACGTTCGCTCTGTTATCTGCCTCTCTGATTTTTAATCCAGAAGCTGCGGCGCAGTCTCCGTTTAGTAAAAGGCTAAGAGTCGATAAAGTCTCCTTATCTTCATGGTAAACAGATGTAATTTCTGCTGCGGACTTATCTGCAGCCGTGTAGCACGAGAAGCAGTTTCCTGTCTCACACAAAAGCCTTCCTCGTGGTTAAATGCTCGTCCACACAAAGGCTATAATCAAATTACTCTCCGTGCAGAGCTCCTTCACAGTCAGGGATTAAGTCTGAAAGGAGAAAAAAAAAAGAAAATACTCCCCGGCGCAGAGTCATTCTGGAAATCAGTCTGACTTACGCTCCTCTCAGATTTATTCAGAATATAATCATGTCTGTCGTATCTGTCCCCAAGGAAATCAGCTCGTGGACAAAAAGGGGACTCGTGAGGACATCTGAGACGCTTTGACGCTGCAGGGCGGCTGTCAGTTAGCGCTGATGCAAAACTGGGTGAAGGTTAAGAAATAAACTGAGAATAAACTGAGAATAATGTGATGGAGGAGATCTGGACCAGTCTACCTGGTCACTGCTCCGGTCCACATCTTCCGCCAGATCTCCTAAAGCCGCTATTAAGGGATAGCGGGTAGCGGTAGAGGCGTTCCTCCCCGCAAAGAAGGCAGTCTTCCACCTCCCTAAACCCGCTATCCCACCTGCGCTACCCGCTACATTATCCATGGGAGTGGTTAGGGCGTTCCACCTGTTAAAACCAATCACTGCATCAGTAGCCATTGCCTTTAAGAGCAGGTTGCGCTACCCACTACCCCCTACCTGCTACCCGCAACCCGTGATCACGAGATACCGAGTTTGCAGAAATGGCAAAAGACACGCCCATTGCCACGCCTACAATGTGAGTAAGAGAGTTGGCATAGCGCGTAGTGGCTTTAGGGAAGCGGAAGATTGCATTAGCGGTTAGCGGAGGTTCCTAAAACCCGCAATTTGTGGGTAGTGACTAGTGGCTAGCGGCTAGCAGTAAGTGTACGATCGGGGCCCAAAGGTAAAAAATCTAAAATTAACTTAAAATCCTAAAATGAAATCTGAGATTGAAACTCCTCAAATTTCCACCAGAAGTGGAGAAACATCTCGCTCTGTTTCAGCCACGATCACGTAAAAGTCGAGACCAGGAGGAGCAGCGTCTGATGAAATGAGAAACTGACTGACAGCAGTTATTGATCAGTGAAGAAGCTCCTTCGATCCCCCTGGATCATTCGCTCACCTCATTAAGCCTGGCGGCTGAACGCTCAGCAGTTAGTGAATATATATGATATATTATATACTGAGAAACCAGCAATCCATC
>JAGFBZ010000350.1:45000-70000 GCA_018398805.1 Hirundichthys speculiger | reverse complement strand
TCTGAACGGGTCTGGACGGGTGTGGACGGGTCTGGACAGTCTGAACGGGTCTGGACGGGTCTGTATGGGTCTGTATGGGTCTGTATGGGTCTGGATGGGTCTGGACGGGTCTGGACGGGTCTGGACGGGTCTGAACGGGTCTGGACGGGTCTGGACAGGTCTGGACAGGTCTGGACGGGTCTGAATGGGTCTGGACGGGTCTGGACGGGTCTGGACGGGTCTGAACGGGTCTGGACAGGTCTGGACGGGTCTGAACGGTCTGAACGGGTCTGAACGGGTCTGGATGGGTCTGAACGGGTCTGGATGGGTCTGGACGGGTCTGAACGGGTCTGAACGGGTCTGAACGGGTCTGAACGGTCTGAACGGGTCTGAACGGGTCTGAACGGTCTGAACGGGTCTGAATGGGTCTGGACGGGTCTGGACGGGTCTGGACGGGTCTGGACGGGTCTGAATGGGTCTGGACGGGTCTGGACGGGTGATGAGCTGGTTTGGTCCCTAATGAACATCTACGCTCCTTCATGGCGGTCCTCCCTTTAGATCCCTTTAATTTCCCGTGAACATTTTCCAGAAATGTCCAGAAACAGTCCAAACAGTCGCATCCCGTCACTCAAACGTTGGTAATAAAACATCTGTTGATCATTTCAGCCACGTCTGTGCAGAATCGTGAGACTCGTCAAGGACAGTTCTCAGACAGTTCCCCCCCACCACCACCACCACCTCGAGCTTTTGGACGGAGCTTTATTTAAACGCAGCCCAAAGACGACGACAGCGAGCGCCGCAGGGCCTGCAGCTGTGGCCGCGTCTCGCCACGGAGCCGTCAGGCCTCCTGAATCATTCATCCCTCCTCCTGGAACAAGTCGCTCCCGTGTTTGTTGTTTCCAAGTGCATCAACCCCAGGATCCCCCCCTCCATCCCCCCCTCCATCATCCTCCCCTCCATCCCCCCTCCATCCTCCCCTCCGTCCTCCTGCGTCTGAGTCCGCGGCTCGAGAGCTGCCATTCCAGAGTCATCCAGGCGTCGACCGGGTCACCGCTCCGGCCCGTCGTCCTGCGTTCCCGTCACTCAGCCAACACATTTCAACCCCCACCCCACCCCCCACCCCCACCCATGACAAGCAGTCCGGTCACAAGCAGAACGAGCTGTAACTGCAGCTCCAGACTCCTCACTGTCACATTTGTGCTTGTGATGCAGCTCACAGACCCCCTGAAAGAGGGCGAAGGTGGTGACATGGTTTGAACCTCTGTGCACAGAAAGGTTTTTACCTCAACGCTGTAACAACTCTGAGAAACAGAAAGGGTTAATCAAAGCAATGAGCACACAGTCAGCGGTGGATTTGACGGCTGTTAGGTGGAACCAGAGGACACGGCAGAGACAGCTGAGGGACGCGAGTCAGTAATGATGGACCCCGTCCTCTCAGATACGACTTAGAAAAGTTCATTAGCGTTGCATTAATGACAGGATTATTATTAATGACTTGAACTGGAAACTCAATGGCTGCACGTTTCACGAGAGAAGCTTCGATCTTTTTGGGAAGCGTCTCAGGGTCAGACTTGGGGTGAATTCCAATTCCTCCCGCTAAGTGCAAGTGTTGTCCCGATTCTTAGAAAGTCAAGTTGAGGGACAAGTTTGAGGGCTGTATCGCCCTCATTGTTGAGATTCTCCGGCACCACCCTTGGGAGTAAGGGCTACCCAGAAGGCATTTCGCCAAAACGAAAAGGATGGCGCCGAAAAAAGCTAGCTACAAATGTAAGTATTTTCAAAGTTAATGAAGATATAAATGTTACTAAACCATCTTATTGTCTTCGTAATATATATTTATATTATCTTACTCTTCTTCTACTTCTTTGTTGTCGTCGCTTTCTTGACAGACTGATGTAGCTTTGGCGTAAGGCCGCCCCCCTCAGTCTGAAGACGTAACTGCACTCAAAAGGTGTCCCATTTCTAAGTCACGAGATAGTCCTGACACTTACTTTGGAGGGCCGAGATTGAGGGTTAAGGGAGGAATTGGAATTGGCCCTTGGAACCAGACCTGAACAACCAAACGTGGTTCTGGATGCAGTCACGCGGTCTCTTCCAGAAACCGACGACCAGACTAAACCATTCAGTCCCCTAAACCAGCTGCAGACTGTTCTGGAACAGCGCCGGGGATCATGGGAGCGTCCAGCAGGTTAAAGGACAGCGGTGCAGGTCTAAACGGAGCTGGCGTGCAGCAGGGAGACGTTCCAGGTCAATCACAACCCTGAGAGTCGCTCAGTCGTTGTCTGCTTGACACAAAACCCTTTTCAAGTTTAATAACTTCCCAGCAGCCCGGAGACAACACAATCACAATCACAACTCAGACTCCTAAACAGTCGCGGCCTGAATTCAGTCATTTTAAATTCTCATGATGTTGCAGCACGTCCTTCTGCATGATGGAGCTTCAGCCTGGATGGAAACAGTGATCAAGGTGGAAACTAGTCAGTATTTTTCACAAAAATGGTAAAATATCTCACTTTCAACGTTCAATAGCATTTCTGTGTCCTGTGTGAATAAAGCATGAGTCAAAGTGGAACAGAGGCTCGTGTGATATAAATGAGGAAGAGGCTGTTTGTCTTCCATGATTGCCTCCTAACGGCATGACGTCAGTGTTTGAAGCCCAGAAACCACAGAACAAAGCTCTTCTCTGTTCATCAGAACCACTGATCCAGCATGAAACACCAACTCTGAGAGAAAAAAAAATACCTAAAACTGAGTCATTCATTCTGCCAGCTGCTGCAGTCAACAGTAAAAACATTCGGCTGACAGCAAATCTCTGTATTATTTTTTCTTTTTAGTCTTCTGTTAAATCTGAGAAACTTTCACTAGAAAATGGAACCTGGAACAACAGGATCATTTCACAGGATCTGTTTCCCCGTAGAAACGTCTAGACTCAGTTCCCTCAATACTGCAGATATTTGGATGGACAAACATTTTAACAGGTGGGGTGGATCACTGTGGGGCGGATCACTGTGGAGTGGATCACTGTCAGGTGGATCACTGTGGGGTGGATCACTGTGGAGTGGATCACTGTGGGGTGGATCACTGTGGAGGGGATCACTGTGGAGTGGATCACTGTCAGGTGGATCACTGTGGGGTGGATCACTGTGGGGTGGATCACTGTCAGGTGGATCACTGTCAGGAAGATCACTGTGGGGTGGATCACTGTGGGGTGGATCACTGTGGAGTGGATCACTGTGGAGTGGATCACTGTGGGATCACTGTGGTCACTGTCAGGGGGGTGGATCACTGTGATCACTGGGTGGATCACTGGGTGGATCACTGTGGAGTGATTACTGTGGGGTGGATCACTGTCAGGTGGATCACTGTGGGGTGGATCACTGTCAGGTGGATCACTGTCAGGAAGATCACTGTGGGGTGGATCACAGTGGGGTGGATCACTATGGAGTGGATCACTGTGGAGTGGATCACTGTGGAGTGATCACTGTGGGGTGGATCACTGTGGAGTGGATCACTGTGGGGTGGATCACTGTGGGGTGGATCACTGTCAGGTGGATCACTGTTGAGGGGATCACTGTGGGGTGGATTACTGTGGGGTGGATCACTGTGGAGTGGATCACTGTGGGGTGCATCACTGTGGAGTGGATCACTGTGGGGTGGATCACTGTCAGGTGGATCACTATGGAGTGGATCACTGTGGGGTGGATCACTGTCAGGTGGATCACTGTCAGGAAGATCACTGTGGGGTGGATCACAGTGGGGTGGATCAACTGGTGGATCGTGGAGTGGATCACTGTGGAGTGATCACTGTGGGGTGGATCACTGTGGAGTGGATCACTGTGGGGTGGATCACTGTGGGGTGGATCACTGTCAGGTGGATCACTGTTGAGGGGATCACTGTGGGGTGGATTACTGTGGGGTGGATCACTGTGGAGTGGATCACTGTGGGGTGCATCACTGTGGAGTGGATCACTGTGGGGTGGATCACTGTCAGGTGGATCACTGTCAGGTGGATCACTGTTGAGTGGATCACTGTGGGGTGGAACACTGTCAGGTGGATCACTGTTGAGGGGATCATTGTGGGGTGGATCACTGTGGGGTGGATCACTGTGGAGTGGATCACTGTGGGGTGGATCATGTCACTGTGGGTGGATCACTGTGTGCACTGTGTGGATCATGTGGATCACTGTCTTTCACTGTGGGGATCCTGAGTGGATCCTGTGGAGGGGATCACTGTGGGGTGGATCACTGTGGGGTGGATCACTGTGGGATCACTTCACTGTGGGGATCACTGTGGAGTGGATCACTGTGGATCCTGTGGGGTCAGGTGGATCACTGTGGGGTGGATCACTGTCAGGTGGATCACTGTGGTGTGGATCACTGTAGAGTAGATCACTTTGGAGGATATAATTGTGGGCTGAATTACTGTGAAGTGGATCACTGTAGAGTGAAACGGACCACTGTGGGGTGGATCACTGTGGAGGGGATCACTGTCAGGTGGATCACTGTCAGGTGGATCACTGTGGAGGGGATTGCTGTGGGGTGGATCACTGTACAGTAAAACAGATCACTGTCAGGTGGATCACTGTAGAGTGAAACGGATCACTGTGGGTTATATAACTGTGGAGCTCATCACTGTGTGGAAGGTTCGCTGTAATCTGGTGAATCTACTGTCATTGTTTTTCTCCTGGATGCTGAATCTCTTCATCCTTGAACCTGGTGATCACCTGGACGTCCAGTGATGTAGAAGGTCAGGTAAAGTCAGGTAAAGGTTACTTAAGTTCACACTGAAGGAAGCGTTCATCTCTTGTTCTCTCTGTCAGTTGATGGTTCAGTGAAGCTCATTCAAACCAGTTCCAGGTGCTGGACGTGGTTCTGGGTTACCAGGTTACCAGGTTACCGGGTTACTGGGTTACCAGGTTACCAGGCTACGACGGTTCCAGCTGAACCTTCAGTTCAAGTCAAAGACAGGAGACATTTGGACTCCCAGAGAGCAGCTCACCCTCCTGGACCTCCGGCTCTCATTAATGTGTTTAGTAGCAATGCTGAATAATAGATTAAATGGCCGCCGTCCTCAGGGAGATACGCCACACACTCACTGACTCTACAGTCACTGAGGCAGCTGCTGCCTCCCAGGCATCCATGCAGTAATCTGCTGCTGAGTGTGACGCTCACACACACGTGCACGCACACACGTGCACACACACCCGGGGATCTGAAGCCTCCCTCCATGTGCTTCAGTTGCAGGTTCAACTCCCATCTGTATTCTCTCTCAATCTTTACTTTTCGGTCGTCCACAGAGATTTTCCCACAATTCACTGCTCAGGTGGCAAATCAGCTGACTGGTTTAAAACCAACATGAGCTTTTTATTATGTAGTTGATTAGGAAGATAATTATATTTTAACTGTCTTGATGAGCAAAAAAAAAAGATAGCCCCTTCAGCTGCAGCAGCGATTAAGTACATTAAAGGTCTTCACGGGTCCACTTTAATGGACCCAAACCCAAATGGACCCGACCTGACCAACCTGATCCGAGCTATTATCATAAGTCCAGAAGTCCTAACCCGAATGGACCCGCAATATTTGGACCCAAAACCGATCCGAGTTTTTAGTGTCCAACGACGAACCGAACCGAGTTACCCGAATAGAACCGAGACAATCCAGCCCATAGTTGCTCATGTTAAAGTTGTCTAGCGTTGAATAAAACTTGATTTTCTTACCTTGTCTTCTTCTACAGATTCAGTTGCTACATAGGCTACGTGATGTAAACAACAATAAATCCACGTTGTTATTCTCTTTGTGGATACAGATGCTATTGGTAGCAACTGCTAACGCTAATAGCCTACACTGGTCAGGATGTGTCGTGAATATGTTCTCTCATCCAGCGTTGTCATGTTGGCGATCCGTTGTGTTTTACAGCTGCCGGGCAAACCGCTAATAACACGCTACGGCAACACGGTTGTTTCATGACAAACACGCCACGTTAATGAATAATTAATTAAACTGCCCCGAATCCTAACATTGGCTGCCACTGCCAATATCTTGACCCAAGACCCGAGACTAACTGTACCGATTCAGACCCGAACCCGGAGTCACGTCTTTTGAATAGACCCGAGACCCGATTCAGGGTTCAGGGTTTTTGGGTTGTTCTGAAGACCTCTAAAGTACATAGTTGAGCTACTGAACAGGTTCAGGTCACAGTAACTACAGCAGAGAGGTTACTTCTCCCTTGGCAGCTTTCCAGCTCTTCTGGAGGATACTAACGTGTCCAGAACCTCAGATTCTGAGGTTCTGGATCTCACTCCTGTTGTCATACTGCTCCAGTCGGACTTGTATGTTGCAGCTTGATCACACCATCTCCAAAAAGCAGAGACGGGATCCCAAAGGCTCCTCCTGAATGTGAGCTGTGGCTGTGGACCATCCCTGCAGATGTTAATATGGAGGCTGAGGGTGGAGGGGGTGGAGGGGGTGTCCAACGGTTCATGGACTGACTCAGCAGATGCTCCAAACTGACTCAGTGCTCTCCACGTCTCCTGGGATGGAGCTGAAGTTCTGTCGGAGGTGACAGATGACCGTCCTGATTGGCTCCTCTGCCAGATGTTGTCAGTGTTAGCCCCACGTGTTACGCCTGGACCCACTGGTCCGTCGTCCACCACCATTTCATCCAGTTTAGCACCGGTGCCACCGGGGTAAACTCATAAACAATAGCTTTATATTTTCTCGACTGAAGGAACCTGCGGGACATTAAGATTTAACACCATCTGTTTTAAACATCACAAATGACCCCACGGTAGCCAGATATTTCACATCCCTGAAGCATAAAAACCGTTTTTTCATCGTTACGTCTCTGCTCGCCTCCGTCTCTCCCATCTGATACTGTTTCTGTTTGTCTGACATAAAACTGAGGATTAAGATTATTAATTAAAGATAATCCTTTTCACTCTGCCACCAGGCCTCATTTCTTCACGCCGCCTCTTCCTTTCCGTCATCATTTGCCAAAGTGCGTCGCTGAAGATAATCATCGTTCCAGGCAACACGCAAAGTGCTCTTTTTTTTTTTTAAGGCTCCACTTAATCCTCGTTTTACATCCGAGGCGTCCAGCTGAGCGAGTTACCACGAGTGAGTCTTCAAGGACGAAATGTCAGTCGCCCTTTCAGCCGGGCCTCCAGCCTGAATACGTCCTGCACAATGCTTTCTTTAGCCTTTATTTTCAACGTCGCTAACAACAAATAACATGAACTGGGGGGGGGGAGGTGGTGGGGGGGTGCCTGTTCTTTCCTCCTGTTGTCTCAGTCTGTGAGCTCCTGATAAGAAAAGTCCTGGCAGGAAGACACGGGAAACATTGTTGAATTTCCCTCCCTCCCTCCCTCCTCCTCCTCCCATCCTCAACTGGCCCGCGAAGCTAAGTGTGTTAGCTGGCGCTCGTGCAGCCGCTGATTAACGCCTCCAGTTTACACCTGATGTGTAAACGTGTAAGGATGCAGCGAGGAAGCAGAGCTGCGACAGACGTGACATTTCAGGGAGGCCCGCCGGTAATCACCTGATTGATCTGATCGAACGTCAGTCTCAGAAATACCAGCTACGTGGTCCTCAACACAGGTCCTTCTAAAGGACCACGTCAGGATACTCACGCAGCTTCATTAGCTTCAGAAAACTGCTACGTTTGAACACATAGATAGAAACCTGTTTGGCGTTTCGTGGTTTCGTGGTTTTGAGCCGGTTTGTGAGTCGCTGAGCTCAGACTGGATGGAGGTGAATCAGAGGCTAACTGCTGCTTATCGGGACTGAAGGCTGGTTTATACAACGTTACCTCTACTTATGATATTAATTGGTTCTGGAAGTAGTTTCTTAACCTGGAAATTTCTGAAGTAAAGACACGTTTTCCATGTAAAGGCCCTAATCTGTTCCAAGCCCCCCCAAAATTTTTTATAAATTATAAATAATACATGAAATGACTCAAAAACCTGTAAGAAATACACGTTAGGACTAGAAAAGCACTCAGAGAGCGCAGACCTCCACTAAACGCAACAATTATCAAAAATTTGAAAGTGATCCAGAACCCAGGATTTCTTCTGGATCACGCGGCAAAAACATAACCTCCTTGGTGGAGGTAAAAATTGTTTGTTTACCTGGGTTGCTGGGTTACGCTCATACAGACAAGGGGCCCTCCTAGCAAATGGGATGCCAGGAAGATGCTAAGCGATAGCCAATGGCAGAGCAGCTACAAGTATGTTTACGTCCGGTAAACTCTGGGAGCTACGAGTAGCAGCGCGTACTGTAATATTTTGTCTTTCGTATCCTGAAGGTTCTTTCGTAACTAGAGGCAATATTTTCCCTTTGAGGCGTTTTGTAACCTGAAAATTTCGTATGTAGAGACGTTCGTAAGTAGAGGCACCGCTGTACTTCTGCGTCAATGCTGCGCCGCGTTGATGTGGACCTCTCACTGGACGTAGCGACCTGGACCTCCAGAAACGTGGCTGGTAGATTCGTCCGTCTTTGTCCTTGAATTTCCGGCCGTTGCTTCTTCTCCGTCGTTTTCATGTTGCGTGCTCATGTTGAGATGTCCGATCCTTTACATTTATCAGCCCCAACTCATGTGAAATCTAGCTTGTTTGCTCCGTTGCTAAGTCTGATCTACATATAAGAATTAAACAAAAGGAAACTCGAGCTACAGCGGAGCAGAAACAAACCGGCACTGCCATCTTGGGCTTGGTGGTGCAATAACAGAGCAACGCAAACAATAACGCACAAGTATAGAGCTTTTCGGGCCACCCCCCCCCCGGAAGTACCCCGTCCGCCATTGCTGGGTTGTGCTACAGAGCGACACTTTCACCGGCTCGCAGATTAACCAGTGTTTTCTCTTTCTACAAATATATATTTTTATAATGTCGAGTCGGTCGAGTGGGAATACATGTTCCGTCATAAACTGTGCCAACCATGGAGTGAAAATTCAATAATGGAAGAAGAAAGTATGTGAAATACACAAGCCTTTACTGCACGAAGACTGCCTTGTTTGCAGAACAAGAAGTTAAGAAGACGTGGGTGAAAAATATCAACAGAAAGGACTTTGTTCCAAATGAATACAGCCGGGTGAGTTTTCGTTAACATTCAGTCTCGTACTACTTCATAGTCTCGCTGAGAGTCCCGGACGATTCTGGCCGAAAGAACAGCAGTATGAGGCTACTGTAGCCCTCGGCACTAGCACAAGCCTATAAATCAATGAATGAATGAATGAATTAGGAGAATGATTAAATAAATTAAATATAACATTAACACATAGCCTAATTTACCGCTAGCGTTAACGTTACAGTAGCATAATCTTTATGGCTTGTTGACGTTAGTTATAGCCAGCGTTGCAGAGTTCCACAGTTTTTAGTGTTTGGTTATGGGAATAGATCATGCTATTTCCATAACCAATCATTAAAAACAGCAATAAACTACCTTCATCTGTAACTGGAGGCCACTGCCTAACATCATCAATCCAAGACAATGTCTGCGTTATCCGTAACAGATGCTCCACGCTGCTGTGTTTGGGTTAGTTGGTGGAGCACCGCACAGTCCAGTTATGGCGGGGCCACTAGGGGGCGCATGTCCACAATTTTTAAGTTGAAAAGGTGTATAAACACCAGAGATGGTGTAGGGGCCATGTGTAGCTACGCAGAAGCATAAATCAGCCTTGAGTCATTATGTGTGAACAACTCAAAGACTTTCTAAGGACGCTGTGTTGACGCATCACCATTTCCAGCAGATATCTAGCAACAGTTACAGCCAATGAGAGAGTGAGGTTACCCCGAGGAGGGAAAATCCAGACAGAATCATGCGTTTGATCGAGCTGCCCGTCACACATCACTTCCACATGTCCGTTCTCGCCCATGTCACCTGATCAGGTATCAGGTATCAACCCTCTGAAGAACCCACACAGCTGGAATCTGAAAATCAGGACTCACATTGGGACTTTTGTGTCCACACCAGGGCTACTACACATAGGAAATGTATCCTTATTGCAATATTAACATGTGCAATATCAATACTGCAAAAACAAACAAAAAAACTGGTTAATAATATATTTGACCTTTCTGCCTGATGTGTTTAGATGCTGATTTACATGGAGAGTGTTAGTGTTGTTGCAGGGCTCTGCAGGATTAGTTTATTTATGCATTTATTTATTCATTCGTTCTAAGACCTGCTGGAAGAGAAATACTTCGTTTCAATATTCCTCCCTAAGTTATTTCCTGCCAGAGACTATTTCAGCTGCGGAGCAGGAAGACGTCAACGCCATCACCGCGGTTTGAAACCATGACGCTGCATATTCCACGCAGCCCTGACAGAGACGGATGCAGGTCGCTTCCATCACGTCGTATTTCTGCAGCCGCCGTGGCGTCAGGGACGACCGAGCTAGCCGGAGCTGAAGATGCTGTGAGCTGGAGCAGATGGCGTAAATTTATGATGTTCCACTTGCTCAACACATGTTGCATTAATTGTTTATACAGTGTCTGAGTTTGACTGCGAAGATGAGAAGCAGGTCAGCACCAACTTAAGGAAGCTGTAATCCATCTGATCTGCACGAAAGCACATCATCATCACGAGTTGAGTTTTTACCAGCGATAATAGAGCAGAATTACGTTACTGTCACTAGTTTATACAACGAAAATGAGCTGGGACGCACACATGATGTTATCTTCAGGTAATTGAAATGCTTTAAGGCCTTATAAAGTTTCTATAAATAGTTTTGAAGAGCAGAGCAGATTAAAAATGTTTATAGGATCAGCCAGACTAAAGTTCACTGAACAGTTACGGCACAAACAATTAGAAAAGCACTCGGAGAGCTCAGATCTCCCCTATATATGATTTACACCATAAATATTAGTCGTACATACAGCACTGACCCCTAAAATAGTACCATATCTTCCTTTATTTTGTGATGCACACAAAAATAAATGATAACGCTATAAAGATTTCATGCAATATTTGTTTCCAAAGTCAATATATTGAAATTAAACAACCTCAATGTTTTTATAGAGATTGCTATAAAATCCTCCTTCTGGATCAGATCCAGATCAGCACTTTTCCATTGTCAATCCCTGAGTCAGATTTCATGAGTTATAATAATTAACGGAGATATTGAGAAACAACATTTTCGGCCTCATTGACCGCAATGTTATCAAACATTTGAAAGTGATCCAGAATCCAGGATTTCTTCCGGATCACGCCCAAAATGAAATCAGTTCTTCCTTTTCACGTTTCTGACAACTCCTGAAAATTTCATCAAAATCGATCCATAACTTTTTCAGTTATCTAGAACACAATCAGACAGATAAACGCCTCCTTAATAACTGAATTCTGCTGTAACGACACCGAGGACAGGGAGCAGTGGACGAGCTGGTCCTGGATCTGGACATGTGAGCTCTGTAGCGTCCTCCACAGTAAGACATGTAGATGTCCTCCAGAAAGAGACAGTGAGATCTGTAGCGTCCTCCACATGGAAGCAGTGAGGACGGATGACGGGATGGACGTGCTGCAGGTCCTGCTGTGACAGTGAGACTTGTCAATGTCCTCCAGAAGGAGACAGTAGGACATGTAGATGTCCTCCAGAGGGAGACAGTGATATCTGTGGATGTCCTCCAGAAGGAGACAGTAGGACATGTAAATGTCCTCCAGAGGGAGACAGTGATATCTGTGGATGTCCTCCAGAAGGAGACAGGAGGAGCTGTAGATGTCCTCCAGAAGGGAACAGTGATATCTGTGGATGTCCTCCAGAAGGAGACAGTGAGATCTGTAGGTGTCCTCCAGAAGGAGACAGTAGGACATGTAGATGTCCTCCAGAAGGATACAGTGAGATCTGTGGATGTCCTCCAGAAGGAGACAGTAGGACATGTAGATGTCCTCCAGAAGGATACAGTGAGATCTGTGGATGTCCTCCAGAAGGAGACAGTAGGACATGTAGATGTCCTCCAGAAGGATACAATGAGATCTTGGGATGTCCTCCAGAAGGAGACAGTAGGACATATAGATTTCCTCCAGAAGGAGACTGGGGGAGCAGTAGATCTCCTCAGAAGGGAACAGTAGGACATGTAGATGTCCTCCTGAAGGGGACAGGGGGAGCTGTAGATCTCCTCAGAAGGGAACAGTAGGACATGTAGATGTCCTCAGAAGGAGACTGAGATCTGTGGATGTTGATGATAATGAGTAGTAAAGTTGAATCTGTGGCTGCCTGAAACTTAACATGTTGCTTATTTTAACAAAAAATTACTAAATTTGGAGATCCTCCGCGTTGTTGACAGCTCACCACCGGGACCGTTTGTGTGGACTCCTTCATCACCACCTGTCCTCTCATCTTCAGACTGAATTCTCGTGTCTGTGGGGTGAGCAGGTGTGCAGCAGGTGCAGTGGAGGAGGGGGCCCAGCACTCATCCCTGTGGTACTCCGGCGCTGAGGGTCAAAGCTGGGGAGATGCTGAAGATCGGACTCTGTCTGCAAGATCTGAGGAGGTCCAGCCCGAAAGAAAAACATCCTTACATAGATAAATTAACTTTGATAGGATTTGATGAGACGATAAGATTTCATAAGATGTCCACATGGACATGGAAGGATGACTCAGAAGGTACTGACCTCCACGTTTACCCCACTGGCTGTTACATCCTGTTAAAACTGCAGGAGGTAGGGAAACAAATAAAATGCACCTTTAGACCCAGGAGCCTGGAGGTGGTCTCACCAGGAGTGAAAGCCTCCTCAGAAACACCACGTCCCACTGTGAGCAGATGCTCCAGCGACCCGTCACATCAGAACCAGTTTCTTGAGTCTGAAATCCAGTGTGACAGTCCTGCAGGTGAGCGCTGCCACGGAGCGGTTTAACAGCCTCAAAATCCCCTTAATGACCAGAGAAGAAGAAGCTTCCCTCCACTTTCACTTCATCCCTGCTGACAGCTGAGGTTCCAGCTAAACTCCATTACTGCAGAGACGTAGAATAAGGTGGATGTTCTTCCATTAAACGTCCCGTCCTGGTTTGGAGCGAGCGGCGGGCTTGACATAATGTGAGCGTACGTGGAGGCGGGGTCACGGCCGGGTCGAGGCTCCATTCAGGAGCGCGTTACGTGCTCTGTTAGCCTGAGACGCTCGTCTTCCTCGCCGTCTCCGCCTGCCTCTCCTGATCCCATTCACTTCAGTCCCATTCAGTCCGTCTCCATTCAGCTCAGCCCGGTTTGCTGGCGTGGAAGCGGCGTCCTGTTGCTCTGCCAGAGCAGCTGACTCCATTTAGGTTCCTTTGTCAGAGGAGGCGTTTATCGCTGCAGCAGCATGTTCAGAGGTCCAGCTCTCTCCCCTCAGCTGCTCCACAGACGCCGTAAACCGCCGTTCTCATTGGTCCGGCAGTGGGCGTCCATCTTTCCCTGAATTGGCGGGAACACATCCTGGGATGTGTCGTGAGGTCCGGTGGGTCCTCAGGGCGGTCACTTCAAAACCGGAAACCTACAAACCTCGCAAACGCCCAAGGTGCAGCGTTGATGACCGGTTGATCCTGGTGCTGCCATCTAGTGGACACCATTTTCACAACACCCGGGTTTCCCCCATAAATTATTTAGCAAAAGTCAAACCAAAATGAAAAAAAATAACGTTTTCTCTCCCGGAGCTGTAATTAACCGCAGACGTTAGCTTAATCAACGCTGAACAACAGCAGGCTGCAGCAGCTAGTCGTCTCAAACGTTTCGGTCGTTGTTGCTCCACGTCTTTTACTTATTCATGTATTCTTTAGGGCTGGGCAAGTTAACGCGTTATTACGGCGTTAACGCATTAATTTATTAACGCCGACATTAATTTTATCGCGCGTTAACGGATGTCGCTCACATGCTTTTGTTTTGAAAAGTTACTGGCTGCTGCGGAACCGGAAGACAAGCTAAAACAGACATGGAGAACGGTAAAAATCTGTGAACTTTACAGTTCAGGTAGAAATATTAACAATTCTGTCTGAAAACAAATTCTGGACTGCAACCAAACTTTGGTGTCATTCCTCCATGTTCCATCAGATCTGCTCCATGTGTTCACTGTCCTGCTGTTCTCTAGCTGGTTACTGCAGTGCGGCTCCATCTAGTGGCACAGATGTGTAATGACAACAGAAAGTCCAGTCCTCCATTATAAAACAAATTCAGTTTTTTCATTTCGTATTTTTGATCCAAGTCTAAAATTGAAATATTTATAAAAACAGGCATTTTTTTTTCGTTTTTTTTTGTGTTAGATTAAAAATGAAAAATGTAATAAAATGTCACTTTTAATTTTTTAAAATTTTGATTAACAATTGAAAATGGAAAGAAAGATTGATACACGGATTAGTAAAGTTACTGAACTTTCATTTTAAAGTTCTCCCAGACGGAGGATTCAACAGAAACAAGGTTATTTGTAACAACTGACAAGTTGAACTCCCCGTTAAAAGTTTCTGCTGTTACCTCAGAAATTACCTGTTTTAATGTTCTGATTGTGCTGAGACACAATCATTTTGTTGGATTTTATTGGTAGACTTTTTTTATTTTTTTATAAAAACAGGATGACATTAATGTCCTGGCAGTGGCAATAAGCTTTATTTTATTTTACATTTTTTAAGATGAGATTTACACTAAATATGTGTTACTGACAAGTGCTGATGTTAAAAGTGTTTGAACAACAAATGTTATTGCACTTTAGTTCATATGGCAGCAGAACATTCAAATAAAAGTGACCTTTACACTACTTTTGATTTTGCGTATACAATGCGATTAATCGCGATTAAAAATTTTAATCGTTGCCCAGCCCTAATATTCTTTCTTTGCTATTACTTCACTGAGCAGGTTTGATCTTAAAGTCCGGGGCAGGATATCAGAAGACGTCAGGAGGCTACCAGTCAGCTACCATCTCACTGCTAACAGCGTTAGCAACAATCTCTGCTGCAAAGATTTCACGCAGTTTCCTGATTTGGTTCAGCTATGTCTGTAAACGTATCGTCTGTCTCTCTAACAGAGGCTCTCCTACAACTTTGGTCTCGAACTCTTCGTTCCAAAAACACTTAAATAAATAAATAACCACGTAGCGCAACAGCTAATAATATTCAGGACGGCAGGAAAAAACAGTCACATAACAGCGTTGAAAAGCATGAAAAATATTCCAAACTAAGCTGTGATGAGATGTGAGGACATGAGCAGACAGGAAGAGGACGGCGAGGACGAGTCAGCGCTCCAGCAGAGACAGCGTGACAGATGTGAGACACATTAGGGCCGAGACTCGTCACAGGTTCGTCACAGGTTAGCGTCCACCTGACCGGACGTCTGTCTGAGACGGTCAGCTGGCTCTGCAGTCTTCCTGTGAGTCAGACTTCATCAGGGAGGGACGGGGGGGGGGGGGGGGGGGGGGGTTAGTCCGGATCATCGCTGCTGACGGGAGATTATTGCGTTATAATTATAAAAGCTGAACGTACTTCCAGTACTGACATACACCTCTAATTCTCGCCCATTATTTCCTGCTGGTTTGTTTTCTGAACTGAAATGTACTTTTAAACTTCAAGATGGAGCTTCATGACTGCGGTGTTAATACGTATGGTTAATACGTCAAGAATACAATAAAAGAAAACCTCATTAGCAAGTTATATCGTTTATTTGGACACTGTCATCACTTGTGGTTGGAGAATAAAGCAGTGCCATGAAAAAATCAACCCTGCATGTAAAAGAGATCCACGTGAAAGCAAAACTTGATTTGTAAAGGCTCAAATCAGTCCATCTCGTAAAGACCAAAAACGAATGAAATAATGAAAACAAGAATTGAAAAAACATTTTTGTTAACTTAAAATTAAAATAAAAACAAGAGTTTTTTTTTTTTTTTATTAGACCTAGTGAGGTTCTAGAAAGGTCTTTGAAAAGTAAGTTCAGGCTGACTTTTGAAGTGTGACATTGTTGAGTTTGATCTGTGTTACTGAATGTCTTCATTCCATTTAAATCAAACTGTTTTGGGTTTGGCTGAACTCGCTCACTTCAGCAGAAGAGCTGTGAGCGTTTATGTGGAGGAGTTACAACCTGTACAGGTGGTTGAGGTGGTTCAGACATCTGCTGAGGATGCTCCCTGCACGCCTCCATCAAGAGGGGCGTGTCCAACCGGGAGGAGGCCCCAGATGCAGGACACACTGTAGAGATTATGGTCCAGATCATACACCTCCCGCTAGCTGCTACCCCCAAATTGTGGGTTTAGGAACCTCCGCTAACCGCTAATGCAATCTTCCGCTCCGAAAAAGCCGCTACCCCCTATGCCGACTCCCTTACTCATATTGTAGGTGTGGCGATGGGCGTGTCTTTTGTCCTTTCCACAAACTCGGTATCTTGCGATCGCGGGTTTAGGGTTGTGGGTAGCAGGTGGTCAGACCACCCGCTACCCACAACCCACATGTCTGCGCGTACAAATGGCATCAATGCGCGTCCACCTGGTCACATGTGGACGTGCACAAACGTCCCTACCTCTGGAATTAACTCTCTTATAAAAAGCGTATTTTGGCCTCAGTTGAACCCCTGAGAAAATAGCAGAGATCGTATTAACAGTTTTTCGCCAGTTAAACCATAGACACCAGAGCGTGTTTACTGGGAGGACACCGACTATCTGGGACGTCAGGTAGCTGATAGGAATTGTCTGTGTAAAAATATTTATATGTATTTATCAGTGCAGAGGAGGAGGAGGAAGGAAGAGGAGGAAGCTCTACAGCAGAGTCCCAGACGAGCTGAACATGAGAGCTGCTCTGATCTGGATGAAAAGCTCCATAGCAGTTGCGGTTAGGAGGTAGCACAACCTGCTCTTAAAGGCAACGGCTGCTGATCACTGATTGGTTTAACAGGTGGAACGCTCTCACCACTCCCATGGAAATGGTAGCGGTAGCACAGAAAGATAAGCGGTTTAGGAAGCTGGAAATTGCGTTCTTTGCGGGGGGGAACGCCCCTCCCGCTACCTGCTATCCCTTAATAGCGGCTTTAGGAGATCTGGCGGAAGATCGGGCCCATAATCTCTCAGATGGCCTGGGAGCACTTCAGCGATGGATGGATGGTCCATGAATGGATGGATCGGATAGATGGATGGATGGATGGATGGATGGATGGATGGATGGATGGATGGGATGGATTGGATCTGATGGATGGATGATGGATGAATGGATGGATGGATGGATGGATGGATGGATGATCCATGGATGGATCCATGATGGATGGATGGATCTATAGATGGATGGACCTGATGGATGGATGGAGGGGATGATGGATGGATGGATCCATGGATGGTGGATGGATGGATGGATGGATGTATGGAGGATGGATGGATGGATCCATGGATGATGATGATGGGATGGATGGATGGATGGATGGATGGATGGATGGATGGATGGATGGATCCATGGATGGATGGATGGATGGATGGATGGATCCATAATTGGATGGATGGATGGATTCATGGATGGATGGATGGATGGATGGATGGATGGATGGATGGATGGATGGATGGATGGATAGATGGATGGATGGATGGATGGATGGATGGATGGATGGATGGATGGATGGATGGATGGATGGATTCATGGATGGATGGATGGATCCAGACCTCTGCGGCATCTTCACAGCCAACACGATCAATGTTACAGTTCACCCATCACTCAAAGGTTTTATCCAAGACTGCATGTTCCACAAGCTGGTGACTCACTGTCCTTTCTTACCAGCTCATTCTTGTTCCAGAAACAGGCGGCAAAAGTTTTTTTGTGGACTTTCTACTTCGGTGAAACTAAAACTGTAGTAAGATGTGTGAACGGCCCGGTGCATCAGTCAGGACCGTGGGAGCTCACTAGCTTCAGGACTGTTCCAGATCCACAACCTTAACGTCTAACCAGCACCTGTCATTCAGAGAAGCACCATGTGTCCAGTGTAATCCTCTCCAAGTTTCACTCAGACAGTCATGTGAAAGTGAGTGGGAGCGCTGGGATGTTTGAGACTGACCAGTAAATAACATCCTTACAGGGTCTGTGTCAGTGACATCACTGGTGTGGTTGTGTCACAGCAGGACTGAACGTTAGCAGCTGGAAACATCCGTTTTTCTGCACATTTAAGCTCGGCAAACAGTGTTATACTCACGAGGGTTTAATCGTGCTACTCTACCAGCGTGGCTGTCGACTCCAAATAAAAACATGATCTTTTACTTCCCCCGAGGACATCGTTTCCGCGGTAACTGCTGTTTGTCTGAAGAGAAGCGGCACCACGTAAAAAAAAAAAAAAAAAGAAAAACAAACCCTCTAGGTTCGTCTGGAGTTCCAGTTCTGTCGTAACAACATGTCATTCTGTCAGATAAATTCATTTCAAGCCAACAAACGCTGCATTTTGTTCCACAAGATGATGAAAAGATTGATTCCACCATCAGATGGTCCAGAATATTAACCAGCAGCAGCGTTTCATGTCTCTCACTGTTTCAGCCCAGATCTTATTTCTTTTCCCGCCTCCGTCTGTTGTTGTGTGAACTGTAAAACAGACTGAGCCGTTGCCTCCTGTGGGACCGACTCCACAGTCGGAGCCGAGCAGCATGGCTGCATCCTTCCACCGAGCCCCGAGCGGGAAAAACAAACGTCGGCCTTCAGAGCTGCTGCAGCCGACGCCCCGGACCGCGCTCACGCTTCCTTTTAGCGGGAACGATTCCCGCTGATGACGCAGCAGTGGAGCTCATCTCAGGAATACTAAAGAGCAACCTGTGGAGCGTTTTCATCTGGATGGTTGACTTGTCTGGAGTCAAAAAACAGAAAAACACCCAGAGAGGCACTAACCTGAGTTCACCTCAGAGTTCCTGACAGGCCTCACTGGAAAGCTACTCCTCGTTGGGTCATCTGACTGTGACCATGAAGGATAAATTTAGAACCAAAACTGTGCAGACTGAGAAAGTTCCATGACGTTGTAGAGACACTGAAGCTCGAGTGTCAGTCCCACAGCGAAGACAGTCACAAGACTTCAAACGGGCTGGAGACGCCGTCATGAGGGTTCAGAGGAGAGCTGACGGGTCTCAGGCTACATGTCACATGTTTTGGATCGACCCAGATGCTCCCAGCAGCGTCCTTTATGCCTGGGCTTGTCCGTCCTGTGCTTGGCTGGATTGGTGCTTCTACAGTGAGTGCAGTTGTTTGTCTATACGCAGCCCCGCGATGGACCGGCACCATGTCCAGGTGGACCCCTGACTTCTGCTTGAAGAGATCTGGGACGGGCTCCAGCTGATCCCCGTGACCCTGGACAGGGATACGCAGGCAGTAGAGGTCCTCACGAGTCCACTTTCATGGACTGAAACCCGAATGGACCCGTGAAAATTTGACCGACCCGAGTCTTTGGTTTCCGACCACAAACCGAACCGAGTTACCCGAATAGAACCGAGACAATCCAGCCCAAAACTTGATTTCTTCTGCCCGGTTCAGTTGCTCCATAGGCTATGTGATGTAAACAACAATAAATCCATGTCGTTTATTTTCTTTGTGGATACAGATGCTATTGGTAGCAACTGCTAACGCTAACAGCCTACACCGGTCAGGACGTGTCGTAAATATGTTCTCTCATCCAGCGTTGTCATGTTGGTGATCCGTTGTGCTTTACAGCTGCCGGGCAAACCGCTAATAACACGCTAATAACACACTACGGCAACACGGTTGTTTCATGACAAACACGCCTCGTTAATGAATAATCATTTAACTGCCCCGAGTCCTGACATTGGCTAGACCAAACTACTGTTTGTTTGTTTACTTCTGATTGATCTGTCACCTGACATTTTGCAGCCTATGGGATGGAAGGGGGCGGGGACAGGGGGGCTGAGTGACAGCTGCCACCACCAATATCTTTACCTCTCTCGGGTAAACGCGGACCCAGCCTGTCAGAGAGCACCGACCGGACCGAGAGTAACTGTACCGATTCAACCTGAACCCGGAGTCACGTCTTGTGAATGGACCCGAGACCCGATTGGGGTCGGAACCTCGGGTTTCGGGTTGTCGGGTTGTTCTGAAGACCTCTAGCTGGTACAGGCGATGGATGGAATTCTGGTTTATTTTCCGGAAGTATCATCTCCCTTCTGTCGGCAGGAACCACCCGAAGTAACTTTGGCCTCCCATCCCTGTTGGTTGGGCGACTCAAAAGACTAATGATGGAAGAAAAACGAGGGAATTCTGAGCTCCTTTTGCCTTTGTGAGCCTGTTGACACTACAGGGTTTTATTTTGTAGTAAATGCATGAATTACTGAATGAATAACTAACTCTGTTGCTGTTTGTTTTGGTTGTTCAAGTCTTGTGGCAAAAATTGAAGCTTTTGAGTTCCAACCTTTTGCTGTCAGTTCGATAATGAGAGGAGACAAAAAAGCCGTTTAAATCTTCTGTCTGGCTGAATCTAAAGCAAACCATCACACGCTGAGCGGCAGAACCGTCCACTCACTCTCTTCTTCCCCAGCGTTGGTTCCCGATCGGGACGTGAGACGAAGCCCACTAAGACTCAGGGAGAACATGCAGATACCTCAGAGACATAACCTGGCTGGGATTCACACTCTGAGGCAACGCTGCTGACAAACGTTCCCGCCTCATCACCAGACCCACATGGTCCCCAGTCAGGATAATTTCCTCTGACAGCAGGGAATCATAGATCTGTCTTTCTGAGCTCATCGTCTCTAACGTCCCACAGGAAGCCTCTGAAACCCCTGCAGGTTAAAACCAGACCCACCGAGGGCCGGCTGGAGGGAATCAAGTCTACAAGTCTTCTACACTGGTCCGTTCTTTGAAACCGACAATGTTCAAGGAGTGTGTGAATCTTTCCTTCGTTTATTTCCAATAAACAGTTATCTATCTTTATCTGAGATAAACACAACGTCCTCAAGCTCACGAGATCCATCTTTATTGAACACAGCTATGAAACAGTTGGAGTGCTGGAGGAAAACAGAAGTGGATGGATGGACTGGAGACGTGTCCAGGGTGGACACCAGCCTTTAGACCTGAAGAGACCTGAAGAGATGGATGGATGGATGGATGGATGGATGGATGGATGGATGGATGGATGGATGGATTGTTTCATGAATAGATGGATGCATGAATGGATGGATGGATGGATGGATGGATGGATGGATGGATGGATGGATGGATGGATGGATGGATGGATGGATGGATGGATGGATGGATGGATGGATGCATGCATGGATGGATGGATGGACAGATTGGTGGATGGATAGATGGATGGATGGATGGATAGATGGATCCATGGATGAAAGGATGAATGGATGCATGAATGGATGGATGGATGGATGGATGGACAGATTGGTGGATGGATAGATGGATGCATGAATGGATGGATGGACAGATTGGTGGATGGATGGATGGATGGATGCATGAATGGATGGATGGACAGATTGATGGATGGATGGATGGTTGGATGGATGGATAGATGGATGGATGGACAGATTGGTGGATGGATGGATGGATGGATGCATGAATGGATGGATGGATGGATGGATGGAAGGATGGATAGATGGATGAATCTATTAAACATATTCAACAGTCGGAGAGCTGGAGGAAAACGTAGGCGGAGCCTCAGACTTATTACTTTAACAAGACTGAAACGAAGTTGGTATTTTGGAGTCCAGTTAGTGAAATGAGTTTGGAGGTGTGGTCTACCGTTACACTGACTAATAAAAGACATAAATAAATAAAAGAAGCATCTACTGATGTGAACCATGGAGATCTCTGAAGACAAAGAATCAGTTGACCTGCATGAGGCTGGAAAAGGATGCAAGTTGTCTCAAAGGGTTCAGACGTCCACCAGACAGTCGGAGGAACTGCGTCCACGCTTCCTGGACGTAGCCGTCCAGCCAAGATAACCTCAAGGACACAACGCAGAGTCCTCAGTGAGGTAGAGAAGAACCCACAAGGAATATCTAAAAGCTTGAAACAGGAATGCTTTCAGAACTGAGTCCTGAAGGGGATTCAATAATCTTATCTGGTTCCCAGAACCCAGGTTTGAAAAAGCTGCAGTTAAAACAGGAAGCTCTCTGGAAGATTTAACGCTGAACGCTTCTGATATACATTCATTAATCTGCAGCTACGTGGGAGGAACACATCTGCTGCCATGTCTTATCTGTTAACTGAGTCGTCTCTCCAGTCGAGCACCTCTCAGGACCAGTGAGGTTATAAATTAACCTGCTTGTGACCTTTTTAACAAAACTCAACACATTTGTCAGTGAAGAAATATGACGATCGCTTATCGATGTCCTGGAGAAAACGCTCTGTACCAGATGTCCACGATTATTTCCATGACTATAGACGGGGGGACAACCAGGGTTGGTTGGACTCACACATGCAGGTGGAAGGAGGCCGGCCGCTGGATTCAGCGCTTCGGGGCAGAACAAACCAACTGAACTGAACGCTCCCCGGAGCCAGGGTCCATTTAGCGCCGAGCTCCCTCTGGTCTGCACTTACTTCCGCTGTCTGCTCCTCTAAAGGCCGCCTCCATTTACCTCCATCTTCACTAATCCAAGAGTCTGCTGAACGAGGTCCGGGTGGTGCGCTGACCCGTGACGCTGAGTGCAGCGGGAAGCAGGATCCACCCTCACAAACCTCAGCCGGGACGCTCTGATGTCAGAACGACACACCAGAGCTGTGTGTTCACGCCACTGAGCACACATCAGGTTTCTAAAAACTGAGATCTATTCTATTAATTACTATAACTACGATAACTACAAATGTGATCTGACCTTGATCCAAGTCACAAGGACTCAGAGGGTCGACTGATTCTTATTTTCCAATGGGTGTGTTCAATAAAAAGATGATAAATTATATATATTTTTTTGTGTTTGTCCATGATACTAATCTAGATGAAGAACAGATTACATTTTATGGCAGGTTTATGCAGAAATCCAGTTAATTACGAGTGGTTCACGTTCTTTTATTTTCTTTCCCTGTGAATAATCGGACAAATATGTATGCGGTCCAATTAAAGATCTCAGCCTGGAAATATTACTGATTACGTATCAGCACCTACATTTGGAAAATTGGATAGTCTTAAAATCTGCAGGAGATCAGACAAAAGGCTACAAGTGTTGATGGAGCTTCAGAGGAACATTAGAGGAGCATCAGAGGAGCATCAGTGAAGCCTCGACTGACCTCCATCCCTGTTCTTAAACACAGGTATTAATCCCACCTCAACTGAGCTTAATTCATCTGCAGAACACCTGGGTTCAGATGTAATTAACTCTGTATGATTTCATATGGAAACAAACAGTCTGTGGACACGAAGGCAGAAATGCATGCTGGTCTTTCTGACATTTATAAAACCGTGAACGTGAATTGTTCTTTGTGAAATCTCAATCATAGTGAAACGGAAAGCGCATGCACAAACCTGATTAACAGTCCCATTTTTAGCCACGAGTGGATACAGACTCTACCCCTGATTAACAATTTGCATATTAACACTTCATTTGCAGCACAAATAAATGTGACAATGAAGTCAGAAGCATGAGAGGAGGGACAATTTCACAGAGACTGAAACAGAGACTCTCATCAGCGAAACAGGAGGAAAGAAGGTTTTATTTGTTGTCTCAGCTCTGGAAATGTAAACAGAAAAACAAACTGTTAAACAGACAAAATAACTGAAATGCAAACAAAAAGTCAAAAGACGGATCAGCCGAGATAATTGAGGTACAGAAACGTGAACCATCACCTGAACAGCTGGAACCAGAAGTCCACATTCAGGCTTCAAGCCTCAAACCCAGCACTGATGCAGCTCTGATCAAGGTGACAAATGATATTCAGTCTTAGTTCTGCTGGACCTCAGCGCTGCCTTTGACACAGTTGATCATGTGACCTTATTACAGAGGTTAGAGGACTGGGTGGAAATCTCTGAAACTGCTTTAAACTGGTTCAGGTCCTATCTCAGGGACAGGAAACACTTTGTTGAAATTGGTAACTGTGTCTCAGACCTGTGGAGTTCCCCAGGGGTCAATCCTGGGACCCCTGTTGTTCAATCTGTCCATGCTTCCATTAGGACAGCTAATACGCAGCTATAATGTGTCCTACCACAACTATGCAGATGATACACAGATCTATGTGTCACTGACCATATTAGTCCAGTCCTGAGGTCTCTGCACCGGTCCTGACTAGAACCAGGAGATACGACTGTATTAGTCTAGTCCTGAGGTCTCTGCACCGGTCCTGACTAGAACCAAGAGATACAACCATATTAGTCCAGTCCTGAGGTCTCCGCACCGGTCCTGACTAGAACCAGGAGATACGACCATATTAGTCCAGTCCTGAGGTCTCTGCACCGGTCCTGACTAGAACCAGGAGATACGACCAATTAGTCCATCCTGAGGTCTCTGCACTGGTCCTGACTAGAATCCAGATTAGTCATCCTGAGGTCTCTGCAACCGGTCCTGACTAGAACCAGGAATACGACCGTATAGGTCCAGTCCTGAGGTCTCTGCACTGGTCAGGACTAAACCAAGGAGAATACGCCGTATTAGTCCAGTCCTTTCTGCTCCTCCTAAAATATGGAACAGTCTTCCAGAAGATGTGACTAGAACCAGGAACGACCATATTGTCCAGTCCTGAGGTCTCTGCACTGTCCTGACTTCACATCTAAACAGTTCTGTTTAGATGTGAAGATGATGACTGGAAGGATTTTATCTGCACTCTTCATTTTTAATTCATTTTTAATTTTATTTATTTATTTATTTATTTATTTATTTATTTATTTATTTATTTATTTTGCTCTTATGATTTATGGAATGACTTTTTGCTTTCTTGTGATTTTATGCATCTGTAAAGCACTTTGAATTGCCTTGTGTATGACTTGTGCTCTACAGAGAAACCTGCCTTGCTAGATGCCCTGCTAAGTTTCTGTCTGACATTAAATCAGACTAAACGTTTCCTGTTTTAGGTCAGTCAGATCACCAAGATTATTACAATTAACTAAATGCCAGAATAATGAGTGAATTTTGTAGAACATTCTTAATTACTTTCTTCAAAGTCAGAAGTTTCCATTAACCCTTG